>OMMV01100288.1:0-11398 GCA_900302635.1 Chatrabus melanurus
CCAACAAGAAAATTGAATCAATAGCGACAACGGCACAAATATTTGATCAAACTCCCGTTTTCGGTCAGTATCTGTGAAATTAACTGCAAGTAACAAGTTTGTGTCGGTGTGTGCGGCGCTGCTTAGTACATAAATGTTTAATGTTGATTAAAGTTAATTGTGTACACGAGGAGATTTTTATCATTAAACACTGTTTTTCAAAATTCTAACCCAGTGTACTGGTCGAGTGGGTTCAGCTGTATTTGATTCCAGTTCATCTTTGCATAAGTGGTGTCAAACATAGTTAAAGTTTAATGAACTGGACTCTACAAAACAAACATGTTTATTAGTCCAGTCCATTATGCTGTCAGTTTTTTTTTTCTTTCATTCACAATTTGTGGAGACTATACCTTTTTGGAAACTTTAGAGTCCACTGAATCTGAAAAGGTTTCACATTTTTCTCAAGTCTCTATGGCGGCCATCTTGGATTTCAAAATGGCCACCATATAGTTTAGAATTCATTCACTGATATCCTATATTTAGTTTTATTTAAGGCATTTATTTTTGTTTAACTGAATTCTACATTCCTCAAAATCTATAAATCTACACCAAAATCATTGCAATATGTACATTAGAAGTGGAATTATTAATGAATTATCAAATTTTATGGTGGCCATTTTGAAATCCAAGATGGCTGCATTAGAGACTTTGAAAAAAAATGTTATCAAACATTTTCAGATTCAGTGAACTCTAAAGTTTCTGAAAATGTGTAGTTTATTTAATCTCCACAAATTGTGAACAAAACAAATGCACAATATGCCACTATATGTGGAATAAAGTAAAAACAATCAGCAGTGGCCTGACGCAAACTGTGGAGTTTGAATGGCACAAGTTTGAGTTTCTCATACGCCTACTGATCTGAGGAATTAAAAAGGGTCATTTGAAAGAAATTGGATGTAACGGGTTGTAATTAAATTAAACTTCCCGGTCATGTTTTCTTCTGGCTTTTGAATTGACTTTGACCTTTATGCGTCTGCATCTGTTTTCTATGCTGTGGCTCAGCTTGTGCCGTCTGATACTTATTTGTTTCCAAATAAGCAAAAGGTTACAATCAAGTTTGTGTAATTAATATTTGCCCCCCCCTTGCTGGCAATATCAACTTTATAGATATTTATATATCAGTTATTTAATGATTATTTTGGTGTAAACTCAAGTACAGGAGGAATGTAATGGATTATAGTTTCATTTTTAAACGGGTTTGACTGCTGTTAAAATGCAGCGGTTTTATCTCAATGTAACACTCACTGAATACAAACGGCTTGTCTGAGAAAAGCCTGTTTATTTAAAAAGAAAAAGAAAAAAAGACTTTAATGGTGACTGTGGAATTTGTATTATAGTATTTCTATATAAAAGAAAACAGCTAAATGACAACAATGATGAAATATACAACAAAATAGTGTGCCGAACAATCCTTTCACTCTTCCCTGTGTAAATGTTGTGTAGTAGTTCACAACAGAATCAGAATCACAAATGAAACAAACCAACATATGAACAGATCGCTGACGTGCAGATGTGCTATGTGGCAAAGCTGCAAATATTGGTGATGTGTTTACTGACCTTAAGCCATTTTAGTATATTAAAAACACACAGTATTCACTAGGGCTGCAACTCACCAGTATTTTCATTATTTTCTTGAAGAATCGATTCGTTTTTTGATCCATAAAATGTCGGGAAATGGTGAAATATGTTGATCAGTGTTTCCCAAAGGCCAAGATGTTGTGTGATGTGATGATGTCTTGTTTTGGCCACAACTCCCAGATATTCAGTTTGTCGTCAGAGAGGAGTAAAGAAACCAGAAAATATCCGCATAAGAAACTGAAATTGGACAATTTGCACATTTAAAAAAAATAATTAAAAAATTTACTCAAAGCGATTAATCGTTTACCAAAAATGTTGACAATTAATTTAATAGCTGATTAATGGTTGCACCTCTAGTATTCACTGGTAATTGCCGTGATGAAAGTTATGAGATCCATAAGAGTAATATGATGTGATGTGCAGCAGGTTTATTCCTGGCTGGAACAACGGTCTGATGGCGTTCTGTTTCACAGGAAGGTGACGTATCTGAACATGAAGGGAAGCCTGCTGGACGAACACACTGTTAAAGGACTGAATAAAGCAGGGAAGGAGGTGGGATAAGAAATAATCACCGAAAAAGCACAACCCACTCAGAATCACAATTAAACGGATATTCCATCAAAAGTAGCGTGACTCACTCTTGTTAAGATGTTTAATGTGAGTTATCTTTTAAATGTGTGTTGTTGTTTTTTTGTTTTTTTAAAGCTTAATTACTGCGAGGCTACTTTGATTGCATCAGTCTGCAGGAAGCTGGCTTGTGAAAACCAGCTTGTGTGTGTTTGTGTGATCCAGAAGGACTCTGTAAAGTGTGTGAATGTGAACACTGGCTGTGCAGCAATAATGTTTCTTTTTCACAACGTTTGGATTGAGAATCAGCTCCACCGTGCTACATTAAATATGTAAGAATATCGTGTCCATAAACATCACATCAGCGTCGGGTTGGAAGTTTTGCTCCGTGCAGTGAAGCTCACATGAATTTTATTCCGACTGTTAGCTTTCATTTGCCAAGAGGTTATTTTGTCATGTGAACGTGTTTTTGTCATTCCTGACCTCCAGATGATCCTGTCTGCCAAAAACATTGTGATTGCCACTGGTGGGCGACCAAAATACCCCACAAATGTAAGTGGTCATGATTACTGCTCATTATTAAAACTTCATGTTTCCAGATGTCACATCTCTCCAATCACAACCACAGATGCCTATAATGCTCAGAGTTGTCATGGTGTCTTGGTGGCTTCCCTCACTAGGCTCCTCCTTACACGGTCACAGTTTTTAAGGACGGCCTCCTCCGGAATGATTTACCATACTGTTTGCATTTCTTAATTATTGATGTAAATGATTTATTCAGTGACTTGAAAGTGTTCATGTATCCATCCCCTGACTTGTTTAAAGAAAACTGGCTGTAAAAGTCATGATTTAGTTCTTGTACTAACAGAGGCTCATACTTATGCATTCTATTTTTTTATTTTTTATTTTTGCTTTAATATTTTTATTTAATTTACATCATGTTGTAGAGATTTGTTTTCACTGTCAGCTTGAAGAGCACAATTTTAGAAATTTTAATATTAACAAGCCAGAACTTTGTCTGATGTAATAAAAAAAATTTAAATGTGTAAAAGCTAAAGGGTTCACATTTTTTTTCACAGCACTGTAAATGAACATGTCCCAATAAGGAAAACTATCTGAAAATTTGTTCATGTTATTGTTTATTACAGATCCCTGGAGCAATGGAACACTGCATCACTAGTGATGACATATTTTGGCTGAACAAGCCTCCTGGAAAAACGTGAGGACACGCCCCCTTCCACACACAAAGCCCACTTTTTACCAACACAGAAAAACACACCGTATATTCAGTTATTCTTTTCAACAGCCAATAACCAGTCAACACACATTTGTTTAGATCCTGCAAAGTATTTTCATGACTTTGTGATGAACTTTTTTGCGCGACACCTATGTGAGATCAGACTATTTGTGCGTTCAGTCATTCATTCATTCTTCGGTTTATTTATCGACGTTACCACAGTATCTTCTTTGGGGGAAATCAAGCCGCATTTTTCATATTGCTCATGTTTATATATCTTTGGCTAAACTTTGACACTATTGGATCTCAAGGTCTTACGGCTGTTTTTGACTTGATAAAGTGTAAAATTGTAAGATGGCAAAATGTGACTGCACCAAAAGCACATGAACTAAGTTCAGCACAGACTCTCCTCAACTATTCTGCGGAAGTTAAACCAAAATTCTAACTGTCTTTGCTTGTTATTTACTATAGTAGACATCTGTTCTCCTTTTAGTGATTACTCTTACTTTCTGCTGTTTCATATGATTTTTAATAAATGAAATTGATATATCTTTAGTGAGCACTAATGCCCAACTGCTCAATTAATTCCCAATCTAAGCACCAGAACACATTGTTCAGTGGCGGCCCACTGTTTTATTGCTGTGTTTAAAGTACATCTAAAGCATTGTGTTGTCACATAATAGCCACCAAATATGAATACGGTGTGGTCATCATATTGGGATACAGTAACATCTTGTTGCACAAAATCCTTAAACTGAAGGCCAAAGGGTGATATTTACACCCTTTTTCAGCAGCAAATATGGGTCATAGACATTGAGGCGATAATCATTAAATGGAAATAAAATCAGATTTCTATGAAATGGCCTGTTGCTTTAAATGGAGAGGAGCTTTAGTTCATCACACCCCTGTCCAAATCCTGAACACTCTGTCTCCCACAGAAGATGTTCGTGTGTTGGACAGAGTGCAGATTGTCTTGGCGCGTGTGTCTCTGAGTGTCTATCACAGAAGTCTCACGCGAGGTTTTTCAGACCTACATTTCACTTACAGGAGGGTATTTTCTACGTGCACATTCACAGTATGAAACCTCACACATATCTGACCATAAACCGCAGCTAAAACTGATGAAGTACAAAATAAACCCTTTAAAACTCTTCTGTATAATTATTGTTCGAGTAGATTTCCACGATGGTAACAGGAAAAAGTCCCAGTAAGACAGCATGTAAAGCTACAGGTTCGATCAGCTCAGGTCTGGGAGCGTGCGCTGGCGCCTGCCGTTGCCGCATCCACCACACCACGGAGCCGCCTTGGATCCTGGATGGCAACCACCCAGGCAGGCGACCGATCCAGCCCCACCTCTCCAAAGTAACCATCCATCTGCAGCAGCCAGGTGGAACGTGGGCGCCTTACGTCTCGCATGTTTCACAACGCCATTACATCATGCCAAAATAATAATAATGATGTCATGCTTGAATGCTCTTCCTATAGTTGGCCTCGTTGGGAAAAATCCCGTACCTTGATTGTTGGCAGGGTTCTCCGTACACTGAGCTAGTGGGAAAACAGAACCTCTAACCTTTGCAGTATTAATGCCTTACTTTATCCACAGAGTTACTTTGCTCGCTGAAATGACACGTACCGCTGTCACGTACTGTAATCATTCATCGGTGACATGTAGTTTGTTTTTCTCCCTTCCTGTCATCCTGTCCTCGCCTCATGATTCAGATTAGCCGCGTGCATCCTGACCTCTACAGCACAAACCCTTTAATCCAGCCATTTAGCTTCTGTCATCACCTGGTTAATTGGTCCTTCCCTGACGTTTCCTCTTGGCAGAACCCGCAGATGGCGGTGACTCGTGGTTGTGTTGTACCTGAGTTGTTGGTTATTTGTCTCATGGTGATGGATAAGCTGAAATAATTATTCTGACATTCAAGCTTCATATAACGCAAGCATGACTTCAAGCGGATGCACAGCTTTTTTAAAATTTTAAATATAGTTTTAAATAAACTATTGTTTTTCATGTAGATTTTTGGTGACCAAGACCTCTGGCATTTTTCTGATGACATTATTCTTTTTCTGCCTTCATTAGATCAGTAATTTCTGCGTGATTATCACCATCTATAAGTTAGGAACACTTTCACCAGAATTTGTTGACATGAATGTTTGAGCCTGACTTTGTTTGTTCGTGCTCACGAGTGAACAGTTGCAGATATCCTCTTAAAATTTGGAACATAGAGCGATATGGGTGCTATCTTTTACCAATTCATAAATGGAGACTGTAGGTCACTGTTGAGTACTATATCTAGTACTGCACAAAATCTTCAGGCACACTGGAATTTTGGTCAAAAATGGTTTTAGGGCTTCTAGTGAGTCAACAGAAAATTTAAAAAGAAGTATTACATTTTATTAAAGAAACTAATTGATTATTGAGATACAAATTATATTTTTTAAATAGAAAAACAAAAAAACAAACAAACCTTGATTTCTTAGGTGTACTGTGCAGTACAAACACAGCTGCCAGTGATCACTCGGAAATAAACTGACTACAGTAATGTGCAAATGTTTTAGGAAATGTAAACATGCTAATATCTAATATTTCTAAATAAAGTTAAATATGCAACCACTTTCTACCCTTTTAAAAAATGCACAATTTGATTCGGTAGTCTGCAAATTATTTAAAATCAGCTTGTATTTTTTATTTATTTATTTATTTTTTTTAAGTACTCTCACTACTAAATTTGTTGAATTTAACTATTTGAAATGATCACAGATAGTTGAACTTCCATCTCCAGATATCAAATAGATTTTCTGTGAAATCCCTCTCCTTTGATGTGTGACTTTCCAATTTAAGCCGCGTCTGTTATTGAGCTCTTTGGCCACATGGAGGCAATCAGAAATAATTTACACTCCAAATGTTGTCTGTGCACAGTGTCACTGAACACACCGTCCTTAATCGGTTAGTGCTGTGGCACTCGTCCAGTCCACACAACAGTTTTGTATAGCAAGCACAATTATCCACTCGGGGAACACTTGAGCTCAGGAAGGGAATTTTAGTGAAGTGTTCCGCCTCCCTGAATGACAAGTTGGACCCAAGGCCTAAACCCAACGCTGATAGCAGCAGAAAACACTGAGCAGGGCTGCAGGGCTTTGATACAGATGTAAAGATGGATCAGTACCTCTGTGAAGTATGTAGGATTTCTGAAATATTGATGTACGATCATATTTGATTTTTTTTTTTTTTAATTACACTATGCACCAAGTCACTTCAGTATCAGACAGTTGATTGGATATGTTAGGTGTGTGTGTGTGGTTTTTTTTTTTCTTTTCTTTTTTCAAATCTTAAACTTGATCCTATTTTACATTTGCATATTGTATTTTCATTATTAATAATAATGCCTCATTGCGTCTTATTGCAAAGGTTTTCTACTCTGGCAAGGCTCAGAATAGAGTGACGATTATGGCTTTAATTTTGTGGATATGGGCTCATTTAAAATGTCTTCACTTACATCTGGGGACCTCTCAGATGTTGCATCTCCTTGGATTATGGTTTTATGCATCTTGTGTTATTTCACGCACTATTTCATGCACCATAAATAAAAAAAAATGGATTATTATTATTACACATTGCAGCATTATGCATCCCACAGAGGGAGGTATTGGAATGGATTCCATTTGTGCTTCTGTCCGTCTATTCGGGAGTATTTCGATACAATGTCTTTATCAGTGTTTATGCTTGTGAGGAGCTGCCCAAGGCTGAGCAGCAGACTCAGCAGGAGAACTTCATAGTTCTTTGTTGTCTGAGACCTTGACTACAGTTCAAAACCTCAGGCTATCAGTTTATTTCCAGGAGCCGGGATCCTGTTTCTCTATAGTTGTGTCTGACCGAATTACACAAGTTTAAAAATCGCAACATATAAACGATATAAAGTGCCAAAAATTAAAAAGGCAGTCATGGAAGAGAATCACAAATTGACAGAAAATAAAATCCAAACGTGTTTCATAGGGCTTCAACTTACAATTATTTTCATGATCAGTTAATCTGTTGATTATTTACTGGATGAATCCATTAGTTGTTTGATCAGCGTTTCCCAAAGCCCAAGATCACGTCCTCAAATATCTTGTTTTATCCACAACCCAAAGATAATCAGTTTACTGTCAGAGAGGAGTGAAGAAACCAGAAAAATATTCACACTGAAGAAGCTGAAATCAGAGAATTCAGGCATTAAAATTTTTTTTTTAAATTAATCGATTACTAAAATAGTTGGTGATTAATTTAATAATTGTTGTAGCTCTACATCAGACACATTAATATGTTTTAAAGTTTAATGTCTGCTGTGTTTTCAGTTTGGCTCAAACTGAAATTCAAAGTGGCGATCAGGAACTGGATTCTGTAGATTAGTATGATTTTGCAACAGAACTGCCTGAGAAAATGTAATTATTAAAGCGGAAATGGTGTTACATATAATAGAAGCAGGTTTAAAAAAAATCTGAATAGCATCAAATCCCCTTTAAATAATAATAAGACCTGGGAGCGCTCGTGGCTGAGGGGTTAAGGTGCGTACCACATGCCGCAGAATGCGGTTTGCAGCGTCCCCAGGTTTGAATCCCGACCTGGGCGACATTCTGCATGGCTCTCCCCTTCTTAGATTCCCCATTTCCTGTCTCTCTCTCACTGTTTCTGCAATGAAGGCTGAAAAATTCCCAAAAAATATATTAAAAAAATAATAAGACATTGAGGTTTTTGCACCAGTTCAGTAAGTTCTTGTGTGTAGGGAACATATCTGGTGTTGTTGGGAACGCTGCTGTATCTGCACATACTTGAGTTTCATCCTGAAGCTGGATAAATGGTTCACGTCACAGATGCTGCTTCTTGATATGTCACCGTCATTGAAATCTATAAATCTGAAAAATGTGGTGTTAGCTGTACAGATTCCAGACGAGTGTCGACTACAATCAAACACAATGAGGTTGAAGAGCGAGGGAGACAGTTTGTCCATGATGAAAGTGAGGAATCACGCTAAAGCACTCCATCTAATCCCCTTTAAACCCCAGCACAATGCACGATAAGTGCAGATGTGCATTATACAGACATGGACAAAAAAAGCCTACTGAGGCTTTTAGTGCTTATTGTTATCATGGACGGGCGCAGGATGTGCCGCAGGCAGCCCGGGCTGTCAGGTGCAGCACGCTGAGGGAAAGGAGGTTTGGGATGTTGCGGTTAAAAACAACGGGAAGAGGAAACTCATCCGCATAGGTGAGGGGCTTCACTCAGCGGGCTGATGTGTGCACTTCAGCCCTGAACATGGCACGCCCCGTCCACAGGGATTAGCCTAAATGCTAGCAATTAGCCCGTCTCAACACCACAGATCTTAGAGCTGCATTAGATATGATTCACATAGACCACACACACACACACATAAATGTTTTTTGATATTGACAACACACACAACTTTTAAATTTTCTTCAAACTTGTTGACATCCCTCTGAGGTTACAATGTATCGCCTCTAATTCTGGGATTTAAAGTTAACATTTGTATCTTTGGATTTGTTTTTTGGATTTGGCTGCTGAGCACAGCACTAACTGACTGGAGCATGCACTGTACCTGTGTTCGAACTCTATCAGTATTTCTGTTCAACACCTTCTTTTATTTGTGTCTTACAGGCTTGTGGTTGGAGCCAGTTGTATCCTTTTCTGTCATCCAGCTTATAACTGCAAAGTCCCAAAATAAATGAACCCAGAGCAATTACATCTGTCAGACTGGATGTTTTTGAATATGTCTTACTATTTCTTTCGGTCCGGCATGTAATACAAGTTATTGAAAAGGTGACGGACTACTGAGCAAAGGTTTTAAGCACCGTAGAGTTTTTGCATAAATATGTTGATGTTTTTTCTTTATTAGTATGCCAGTACAAGACCAAATTTGAAATTTCCAAATGTTAATTAAAAAAAAAAAAGTTGCAGAGAATTTTATGTGTTAAAATAAGTATCGACTTTTTCAGATTAATAAAAACCTGATTACATTGTAGGTTTACAGTCCAATGCATGTTTTACAAAAACAACAAAGAGGATATTAATCAATGAATTGATTGAGTTGATTTTCTTTTAAATTCATCTGATAGTTCACCCAAAATAACTAAATGATAATAAATAATAAACCAAAATAACAAAAGATTTTCATTAGTTTTATAGCATCTTTGCTTTATAATTTTTTTTTTTTTTTTTGCACAACTCTGTACATTATGTTTCAATCATTGTTGTAAAAGAAACATTAGCAGACTCCTCATAAAAGTGTATACTTTTACTAAAGATCAAAAGGCCCTTTGTTGTCATGACAAAGAATGTTGGAGAAAATTTTTTTCCTGAAACCCAGGTTTGTATTATTGTCATAATGTAAAAAAAAGAATAAAAAGAATTAATAGTTTTAATGGAAACTTGGTAACTGTTGCTTATGCCTCTGCTGGTCTGTTCCAAGTTTGTATTTTCCCTCCATCGTGAGTTACTTTGGATAAAAGCATCTATTAAAAAACCCCCGCCCGAATGCACAAATACAACTCATTTTGGTCAGATATGTGTATGTTTTTGTTATGACCTTTCAAATACTATATGCAAATCAAAAGCACTGAAATCCTCAATGTGACGTTGCCAGATGTGGCTCTGGAGTGTGCAGGGTTCCTTACAGGGGTCAGGTTGGACACCACCGTCATGGTTCGTAGCATCGCCCTCCGGGGGTTTGATCAGGTATTACACTCACTACTCCAGTCCACATTAACTGGATGTCATGTTTCAGAATTATGATTTTAAATATATTTAATTTTTATTGCTTATTATGTGCAGTATTTATGAACTGTAAATGGACTACAGTTCTATAGTGCTTTTGTCCATTTTATTTTTTTATTTTTTTTTATTTTTTAAACATTGATGTCTCACATTCACCCATTCACAAACACTGATGTCAGGAGCTGACATACAAACTGGGAGCAATTTTGGGATTAGGGACCTTGCTCAAGGGCACTTTACTGGTGGTAATGTGGGTGAGACAAGTGCTCTACCTTCATCTTCTAGTCCAGTGTTTCCCAACCCTGGTCCTCGGGGAACACCTAACCTGCACATTTTCCATCTCTCCCTGCTCTGACTAAGCTGATTAGCTCGTTCAGGTGTGCTCAGCCAATCAAGAGCTAAGAGACACCTGAATGAGCTAATCAGCTTTTGGCAGAGCAGGGAGACATGGAAAATGTGCAGGTTAGGTGTTCCCTGAGGACCAGGGTTGGGAAACACTGTTCTAGTCAATCAAACCTACAATCATCCAGTCACAAGGCTGCTTCTATAACCTTTAGGTCACCACTTCCTCAATAATTCCCTATTAATTATCAAATGATTATTATTGCACTAGTGAAGATGTTGTGAAGGTAACTAAAGATATGCTGCTTCTGGTTGCATGTATACTGTACCAGCGTTTCCCCTAGAATTTTCTTCAGGCCTGGTGGTACTCACCGAGGGGGACGGGGAGAGAGAGACTCAAATCGCGAGGGGCACAGCGTGGAAAAATGTGAGGTGCTCAGAAACAGAAAACCTAAAGTAAAGTGATTACAGTGCTCACTACTTCTGTCATCCTATCATAGTCCTGCAAAGCCTCATCATTGGTTTAAAAAAAAAAAAAAAAAAAAAAAGCGCATGAGCATACTAAAGAATACCCAAAGACGAGGATCACTCGGGTTCAGCATCGCTAACCTCCCCACCATCAACTGCATGGATGTAAACTATATATTTGGATATAAGCAAAATTTTATGTGCATATTTATTGTCAGAATCCCCTCAATCATCACTGGCAGTTCTCAGGGTGGGTGTGCACCCACTTCTTCCTTCAACGTTTAACTCTCGGCACCCTGGTCCAGACAAAAGGAGGCCGGGCCGAACGTGGCCCACGGGCCACAAATTAGCAGCCCTGATTCAGGCGCTGCACAGCAGCCATCTTAACAAGCTGC
>OMMV01100296.1:2632-13907 GCA_900302635.1 Chatrabus melanurus
TCTTCAGTGTGGCAGTCCCCACTCTCTGGAACTCTCTTCCATCTACGCTCCACACCGCTCCTTTCAAGAATCACCTGAAATCAAACCTGTTCACTAAAACCTACGGTCTCTCATTACATCCTCCTTTGTGTCCTTGAGTATTTTGAAAGGCGTTTTATAAATTTATTATAATTATTATTATTAATATATACTGTTTTGACATAAGAACACCATAAATCATGTTCTTGAATGAATGAACCTTTATGAGGTAAACATTTTAAACCTTCTGTGCTTCCCTGAGCCTGATCCAGCAAACCGATGCCTCAGTCCTGAGGACCCCAGCAACTGGAAAAAGCCAAGGCTACAGCGGCAGCTAGATGGCCACTTTCGGGAGGTGAGGATGGACTGGCTGTCAGCCTGGGTGGTTGCCAACCAGGATCCAGGGCAGTTTGGTAATATGATACATGTTGCAACAAGTGGCACCAGCATATGCTTCCAGATCTGACCGGAGCTGGTAAAAAACACAAGTTTCCTGCTGATCTGTACTACCAAAAAAAAGTGTATCTTATGATCTCTTTGTACAGATTAAGAAGTAAATATTTGACTGCAGAGGAGAAGATGTCCCCAGCTGTATTTGTTACTCAGTGATGGTTTGGCCACTTGGTCAGATTATAAGCTTTGTGTGAAAGCTCCGCCTCGGGGCTTTGTGTTCCGGGTTATCAGATTCAAAGCCTCAGTAAGCTCTTAGAGCATCATCTGTTGATGTATACACTTGTCCACCGGTTTCCAGATTGTTCATTTTCCATGTAAATTAAGGTTGTGTTGGGAAAATGTGCTTTCTATATTATCTCAGCCTCCCTTTAACAGACAAATTGGATGACAGACACACACACACACACACACAAATACTTTCCTTGTTATTCTTCCCTCTTTACCTCATTCCATTCTGTCACTCCATCTCAGTGCCATTGCTGCGCTACTCTTCCCAGATAAATGTTTCATGAAGCAGCCCCCATATCCTCTCTTGGAATAACGTCCTCTAGATATGTCCAAGAGATTATATGACACATCACTCAGTCACATTTACCTCAGACGGCGCATTTTGTGGTCCAACACGCACCCATCTTCAACAGAGCTAAAACATGAGGAAGAGAAAAAACAGAGAAGCACATTTCAAAACCAAAAACTAACTGTCAAATAGTGTTTGCAGTCAAAGAATTATCAAAGGGTTTATCCTTTTTAGATGTGAAAGTCTAAAGTGGGTCACAAGCTGCATTCACTGTAATATCACAGTAAATATTCACTAGCTTATCATTATTTAATCGTCTCTTAATGGAAAAGATCCCCACCCCAAATACAGACCCACCTCTAAAAATAATCACTTTCAAACGTGTTAACAGCTGTAAGTCTAAACTCTATACAGTTCTTCGTTCTGTTTGCCGTTTCAACAAGAGCAGCTTTTGATTTAATCGATACGCTGACAGGAATTGATGCGAATATCACATTTTGTAAATAAATAAATACATAAAATACAATAATAATAATAATAAACATGATTACCAATGTTATTTTAATACAATTTGAAATTAAAATATTAATTTAAAAAATCACGGACAAATTTGAGCTCAGATAAGTTACATTATCCCAGGTAATTAAATATTTATTGCAAATTTGACATGGAGCACAGACCTCTACCAACAAAATTATCATCTAGGCATGAAATATCAGTAGAGGTGATGGACTAGTGGTTCATGCATTGGGCTCAAGACCAGAGGATCCTCGATTCGAGTCGCCGTGACAGGCTTAGCAAGCCGGCGGTGCATATGATATGCTGAAAAAACACGGAGACAGCCTCACAAAAACAGTCGAGTTTAGAGGCTGTCAACTGACAGGCCAATTGGCCTACAGGCGTCAGGGTGAACAGGTGAGCTTCAAATATCAGTAAGCTGTTCTCAGGATATCTAATCAATTCTTCTAATTGCCCAATTTGATTGTTTGCTGGTTCATCAAACCAGAATTCTAGAATTGTAAAATAATAATAAAAAAAGGAATTAAATTTTTGAACGGTCTCAAATCATTTAAAAGAGAGATTTTTTTTTAAAAGGAAACTCTCAAAATTTAATCATCTCTTCAAATTTTGTCAAAATCTGTCAATTAATACTTTAATAAAGTAACAGATAAACAGACACGAGTAATCATGACTCCCACTCTGTGTCGGTTGACAGCGGTAGTTGGTATTTAAATTTTCTGATGATAATTTGATTATTTTGGTCATCACTGTGTTATATGCTACAACTGGTCAGAGTGAATATTTATGGTGTTTGTTGCGCTGTCTTTCTGTTGTAATGATGGATTTACAGTCATGAATAAATAAAAACATCTTTTCTTAATTCTCTTTTTTTGTGATTGTTGTATTGTACACTACATCATGTTGACAGAACAAGAGGCAATGTTTACTTGTGTTTGCACCTGGGGCATGCCACCCTTGTAAGGTAATGATATATGTGTGCATAAAGATGAGTTGTGTTAACAGTATGAACCTTGGCTCTCTGTTAAGAGCCCTGCTGTTTAATCAGCGGTAAATTATACTGTCCTGCCTGCCATGGTCATTTGTCAGCACAAGCTGATGCCTGCTGGCAACAACGCAGCTAAGATCATCGTTGCTTCTGTAACGTATGCTATTGGTTTAGTATAAAGATTCTTATGGTCGACATCTAAACTAAGCAGGTGCCCTTAAAAAAATATCACATTTTTTCAACGTGTCATGGTCATGCTCCAGCTGTTCTTTCCTGTTCACTTCCTGTGCTGCTCTTATTTTGAAGTTCCCTTTCAGTGTTTGTTTTGTTGACTTTCTTCCTGTTTCCGACGCACAGCTGTTTTCACTTTCCCTAATTACATCTCCCGATGTATTTAAGCCCTGCTCGCTTTCCTTTTAGTGCCAAAACGTGTTGCTCCTTTTTGTGTTTTTCTTCTGTTTGTTTCGTGTTGCTAACCTTTGATGCCACCATGTTCTCATCAAGTTTTTGGCTGCCCCATTTTGCAACTACGCCTGGTATTACGTTTGCTTGTGTGCTGCCTGTGTTTTTGGACTGTCTCTGAGTTTATTCCCTCGCAGACACTGTCGCTATGCGGATTGTCTCCATTGTGTTTATTGACCTCTGCCTGCCCTGAAATGAAGAATAAAGTCTATTTTACTTACCCAGCTGTGTTGTTCTCTGCTGAAGGGTCCCTATTCATGGTCATACCTTTACAGTATGTTCTGGCCATGTCGGACCCCGCAGGGAACGATCCAGTTGACATCGCCTTGCAAACCCAGGCACGCCAGCTACACAAACAGGAACAACAACTCAGCGGAATGTATCAGCTGCTACAGGAGCTCCGAGCACATCAGGGAGCACTCGAACAAGTCAAGCTGCTGACTGGCCAGCAGGTAACCCAGCAGGCAGTGCTGCAGTCTCCTCATTCTGGCAAGTCCCAGGCACCAGCGTCAGCCGAGCTTGTGGTGGCAGCACCGGGAAGTTCTCAACCAGAGTGCTGCTGTGAGCCCTGACTCCCATCCATTGAGTATTATGGCAGAGATCGAGCAACATGAAAATCCCTCCTCTCCTTGTGTGCCATGACCTTTAGCCTTCAGACCAGTTTTTATGAGTCCATGAAGGAAGGTGTTCAAGTGTGATGCCCAAAGCCATGAAGTGGTAAGAGGTCTTCTGATGTTGAAGCAGGGGGGTGGTGGCTGAATCGTGGATTATGCCATCGATTTTTTGACTCTAGCCTCCGACAGCATCTGGAACATGGTGGCTTTCAGAGACACTTTTTTGGATGGATTTTCAGAACTCATAAAAGATCACCTCATTCAACTGGACATTCTTGATTATTTCAACAATGTGGCTGCTCTGATCATAAAAGTGGAAGAACGACTGCAGGAGCACCAGGTCAAATGAGCCAGGGCAGATTCCAGCTGATGGCGAAATACATCTCCTTGGATGGAAAGTTGGTTCCAACTGACACCGTCCAACCAGCTTATCACAGCACCCCCTGTCTGCGTGGAGGAGCCCATGCAGGTCGAACATTCACGGCTGTCTCTGGAGGAATGTCAGCGACTTCAACAGGGGATCTGCATTTACTGTGGGAGGTCAGGTCACTTCTTCGTCACCTGTCCACTAAAAAGACAAGGCTCACCAGTAAAAGGAGGGTGCCTGGTAAGCCGCTCGTCTGCTTCGTCCTCCCCAGCTCGACCACTCATCCCTGCTGTTCTGCACTTGTCATTCAGCCCAATTGAGGCAGGAGTCCTCATCGACTACGGGGCGCAAACTTCTTGGATTATACCCTGGCCCAGCAATTGGCAGTCTCCCTGGAAACCCTCAAGGAGCCATTGTGTGCCAATGCCCTGGATGGTCAGCTGCTGGCACTGGTTATATACAAGACTGCACCTCTGCTATTTTAAATGCCAGGTAATTACACCAAGCACATGCAGTTTCAGATCAGGCACTCTCCCCACAACCCTGTTGTCTTTGGCTTCCCTTGGCTAAAAAGACATAACCCACATGTCAAATGAGCTTCAGGCCATATTACAGGGTGGGGAACTTTGTGTCTTTCCACGTGTTTGCTACCTAACTCTGCCTCCAAGTCTTCCAGATGGCAACAGCTGACAGTGCTCTGGACCTCTTGGAGGTTCAGCCAGAATACTTAAATTTAAAGGAGGTTTTCAGCAAAAGCCGAGCCATCCCTTCCCTATCACCGCACACGGACTATGACTGTGCCATTGACCTCCTCCCTATACTCTCTGGCAGACTCCGAACATTCAAGCCATGATGACATACATCCAGGAGGGGCTGGCTGCTGGCATCAAACGTCTTTCTTCACCTCCAACTGGAGCAGGGTTTTTCTTCATTGAGAAAAAGGAAAAATCTCTTCAGCCCTGCATCGACTATCATGGACTGAATGAAATCACCTTTAAGAACAGGTATGCGCTCCCTCTACTATCTTCTCCTTTTGAGCTTCTACAAGATGCCACAATTTTCGCCAAACTTGATCTCAGGAGGAATGTTTATCATCTGGTGAGAATAAGGGAGGGGAATGAGTGGAAGACTGATTTTAATACACTCAGTGGACATTATCAATACTTGGTTGTGCCCTTTGGACTGACTAATGCATCACCGGTATTTCAGTGTTTAGTTAGTGATGATGTGAGGGATATGTCAAATGGGTTTGTTTTTGTCTATCTGGATGACATCCTAATATTTTCCAGAGATAAATGAGCTCATATTAATCACATCAGGCTAATCCTCCAGCGTCTTCTAGAGAACCAGCTTTTTGTCAAAGCAGAGAAATGTAAGTTCCATCATTCATCTTTCTCCTTCTTAGGTTTTGTGATATTCCCAGGTAATATTGTGATGGGCCCCACTAAAGTTAGTGCAATTTTGGATTGGCCAACTCCTGAAAAATCAGAAACAGCTACAAAGGTTTCTGGGTTTTGCTAATTTTTACAGATGGTTTAGCTGTAATTACCCCCCTTACATTCTCTAACGTCCATCAACTCCAGGTTCCAATAGTCAGAGGAAGTCGAGGTGGCATTTCAGAACCTGAAACCATGCTTCTCATCAGCCCCTGTGTTGTCCATGTCCAACCAGATGTGCCAGTTTATTGTCAAGGTGGACACCTCTGATGTGGGAGTCGGGGCGATCCTGTCATAACTCTCTCCTGAGGACAACAAGGTACATCCTTGTGCTTTATTTTTTCAAAAGTTGTCCTTGGCAGAGTAAAATTATAACGTTGGCAACCGGGAGGTGTTTAAAACTGCTCTGGAGGAATATGGAGACACTGGCTCGAGGGAACTAGCCAACCTGTTCTTGTATGGACAGATAATAAGAATCTGGAATATATTCGCTCTGCACAGCACCTCAATTCTCGTCAAGCTAGGTGGGCCTTATTTTCACCAGATTCAATTTCACCCTCTCCTATTGTCACCCATAACATCAAACCAGATACCTTATCCTGTCAATTTTCCTACTGACTACTCAGCCAAAACTAAGTCAACGATTCTGCCCCCTTCCTGTGTGGTCGAGGCCGTTTCTTGGGAGGTGGAGCAGCTTGTTAGGCGGGCTTTAGAAGGGACTCAGGTTCCTGATGGTTGCCCCCCTCACAGCTTGTTCATTCCAGATGGGCTCCGACCACAGGTCCTCCAATGGAATACATCTCCAAATTAATTTGCCATCCTGGGGAGCGACACAGGGTTAGTTTTATCAGCTGTGTTTTTTGGACTGTCTCTGAGTTTATTCCCTTATGGACACTGTGAGGGAATTACCCAGTTGTGTCGTTCTCTGCTGAGGGGTCCTCATTCATGCCCAAACCATTACAACATGATACATGTTTTAAAAGAATAATAAAAATATTAGTAACAATAATAATATTCATTACAGAGGAACTCAGAGAAACCATACCTCCACCAAGGTCCGACAGTCCTCTGGTTACATCTCTGTCAGCATTGTGAGAGAGTTATTCCTTAGATGTCTGCTCTAACATTCTCATTTGATCTTCTTTGCTCACCTTTGATTTTGATTGCTGAAAGAGCTATCAATCTGTCAAACCTTTCCATGTCCGGGTTGGGTGAGGTTTCCCGTGTTGAGTCAAATTAAGCCGCAAGCTCCACTCCTGGTGGTGCCCTTCCATTAATTCCTTTAAGTTTCAGCTTTGCAACCATACTATCCTATCATTGTGAAGCAGAATTCACCAAGCGTTGCATTGTTCACCCACTAATAAGAAACATGAGCTGGGTTTAGCCTGTCATGAGACAGGTTCCTGATATTTGTTCATGACTGCTCAACTTTGATCCTGATTTTTGATCTTTGATCCTGACTGTGGCCAATCCTTAATCCTGATCAATTATCTTTGATCCGGAGGTTATGTTTTCATTGCCATCTGTCTTCCTGTCTGTCTACTATCTTGTAATGTGATTCAAAGGAATCAAGAGCCAAGCTCAAAGATCAAAGGCATGATCTGTTGTGGTAAGTGACTGATGACACTTTGTCTTCAACAACGCAGATGTCTGGTGTGAAACAGGAGTTACTGAGGCACCAGCAGATCACGCAAATGGTGAGAGAGCATTTTATTAAAAATTTAAAAAAAAGTCTGCAAAAATATATTTGAGGCGGGAGGGGGTAATTTTCTACTTTTGTCATGTCAAAAAATCTGTCTGACAGCTGTCAGATTGTGACCTCTAGCGCCTTCCTTAACATAAGCCCATTAACACTGTGTGAAATCACTTCCAAAAAAACAGTTCCTGCACAGAAAATTGTGTGCAAGGGAAAGCCAGCAGTCAAAGATGCTCGGATGCACTGAAATGATTGACAGCCAAACGAATTAATACTTCAAGTTCTTCAAATCGCCGACTGACGATCTTGCCAGCTTTCAAATGAATGCGAGATTGGTGAATTACTGTCCGCCACATTGTGGGGTTTTAAACGGACTTTAATGATGTGACAGGGGACGTTTCCATTGTGGGGACTAATGTGACATTTTACATTTTGGTGCATCATTGACGCGTGTCGCGGCCCTAACAAGAACCCTGCTTCCGTGATTTTGCCAGTTGACAAGTCACAACAGCTGGTGAGATGGACAAGAACTATTGATGTCAACACGAAGTGGCCTTTTGAGATGAGAAAATATTACAATTTTGCTTGAAATTGGGTGGCCACTGACCATGTTGGTGAGGGGTAGTTTTAATTGAAAATCTGTCCGTGCCAGAAAAAGTGGCCTCAAAATGTAGGTGGCCGTTGGCGAGGGGGGCCATTAGAGAGGGGGATCACTGTATACCAAATCTTTGGGGGAAATCCAGGATCATTGCCCTGTTGAAACCCGGACCCATCAAGCCCCAAGAGCTACAGGCCAATCTCTCTGTTGTGCCATACATACAAGCTCTTCGAAGGCCTCCTCCTCAACTGGATTGCATCATTTGTTAATGAACACCTCATCCCTGACCAACCAGGTTTCAGGCTGGGAAAGTCCTGCACAGGCCAACTGCTCAACCTGACTCAACATACTGAAGATGGTTTTGAGAAAGGTCTAATTACTGAGGCTGCCTTTATCAACCTCTCAGCAGCCTATGACACAGTGAATCAACGGATCTTGATCAAGAAGATCTTTGACCTAACCAAGGATCTGAAGTTCTCAGTGCTCATCCAGATGATGATGTCTAATAGACGGTCCTTCGTTGACCTCAATGGGAGGCGGAGCAGATTTCGTTCACAAAAAAAGCGGCTTACCCCAGGGAAGCGTCTTCACACCTCTGCTCTTTAACATCTACACTAATGATCAGCCCATCCACCGGAACACCAGCAGTTTCCTACATGCAGATGACCTTTGCATTGCTTCCCAGCATGATTCTTTTGATGAGGTAGAACAGTCTCTCTCTGAAGACCTTGTTCCATACCACACCAAGACAAGACGCAGATAAGTGCTTTCCACCTTAAGAACAGGAAGGTCAATCGCCAACTAAAAGTCAAGTGGTATGTAAAGTTTCTACAACATGCTCACAATCCGGTATACCTTGGTGTCAATTTAGATCGCTCACTCACCTACAAGGAACACATCACAAAAACAAAGAAAAAAGTTGGAGCCAGAAACAGCATCCTCAAGAAGCTTGCCAACACCAAACGGGGCACAAACGCAAGCACCATCCACACTACAGCCCTTGTCCTATGCTTCTCCACTGCAGAATATGCATCCCCAGTGTGGAGCAGATCAACTCATGCATCAAACATCAACACACCCCTGAATAGTGCTTGTCGTGCCATTACAGGCTGCCAAAAACCAACCAAGGTGGAAGACCTGTACCTTCTTAGCTGCATTGCTGCACCAGACATCAGGAGCAATGTCATCTCACAGAAGGACAGACTAAAGCAACAAAATGACCCACTTCACCCACTGTTCAGTAAAGAGTCAGCTCCCAAGAGGCTAAAATCCAAACATAGCTTTCTTCATTCTGTTGAGCCTCTGGACCAAAGCCCCGAAAGTCAGAGGATGTCCTTATGGACTACTCATCTGCAGTCGGCACACCATAACATCAACATCAGCCCCAAGGAATCCCTTCCACCAGGATCCAGTGAGACATGGCCCTTCTGGTCTTGCCTTAACCGTATGCATACTGGTATTGGCCGCTGCAAGGTGCTCCTCTTCAAATGGGGTTACAGTAAGGAAGACTCTACAACCTGCGACTGTGGCAATGAGGAAATCATGTTCCATCTCCTGGTCTGCCCCCAGGCTTCAGCAAGTTGTATGCAGGCAGATCTTGCAATCCTTAACGACAAAGCAAGAGCCTGAATTCAGTATTGGATGGGTCGAATTTAGATTCAAAGTAAGAAATCAAGGGACTCGAGAAGAAGAAGATAACTTAAGTCATCTCAAAGCACAATAGACAAGTAAGGTCAAGATGACTTGTGCACATGGCTCGGTTGCATGAAGTGGATGAAACGGGCTAAGGTTCCAGCAGGACAGCAGGGCTGAGCACAGTGGGATGGGAAGCTGGGCAGAGAATGAAGCTGGTAAAGCATGCAGAGGTGTGTGCTTGGGAATCTGACAGATGGAGCTGAGGACTGAGGGAGGCTGGAAACCATAATGGTGGTGAGACATGGTGTGACAGGTGGCAGATTGAGCAGGCAGACAAATGAATGGTAGTCCAAGCTGGAAACACCAACAATCTGGCCATGATGGGCAGAAGACCTGAGTTAGATATACTTCAGGCTGATGGGTTGATGAGTAACAGGTGTGCAGACAGATTGGTGAGAAGTTAGGGGGAGCTGCAGAGTGCCATGCCTATGCCAGTGACACAGACATGCACACACCGAGAGACAGACAGGGGAGAACAGGAGACACAGAGGAAAGGGAAGGGACTCATAAGCTAACCAGGATGCTGGAGCAGGACAGAGATCTCTGGAGGTTGGCTGGGAGGCCAGAGGAGGATGTAGAATTCTGGCAGCTAGCTGGGAGGCTGAGCAGGGCTGAGATATCTACCAGCTGGCCAGGAGGCCAGATCAGGGCAGACGCATATAGAGACTGGCTGCATGACTGGAACAGGGTTGAGGCATCTGGTGGCTGCTGTCAGGACAGGAGCACAGTTGAGACATCTGTGACCAATATCAAGGTAGAAGAATAGTTAAGTTGTCCCATGACCCCTTTCGGGGCAGCAATGCTAAGAAATGTGGGCACCAGCTGGGTGGACAGAACAGGGCAGAGGTGTATGGAAGCTGAGTAGGTGATCAGAGCAGGGCTGAGGCATCTGCAGGCCAGCAGGGTAGTAAGAATATGTCATGACCATGCAGTGGATGTCAATGAGGCCAGAGCAGGCTATGGCTATTTGGCAAATGCCACCAAAGCCAGAGCAGGTGATGGCCATGTGGCAAATGCCGCCAACGCTGGAGCAGGTGTTGACACCTCAGTACTGGGCTGGAGACTGGATCTGCCATGGCTGTGTCAAGGGCCAAAACAAGAACAGGTATTGCAGAGACTTCCCCAGGCTGGGAAGAGAGTCTGTGTATGGGGCAGTTGCGACTGTCTCTGAGAGTCCTCTGCCTCTTCAGGAACAATAACAGGAGCAGATGCAGGAAATGTGCACATGGCACCATAGCTACTTCAGAATTGGGAGGTGAAGGGGCACAAAGTGCAAAGTGGAGGAAGTGCATTTATCTCGATCAAATAAATAGACTATAGAGTCAAAAATGAACTGTGGGAGATGGTCTTGTAAGAAGAATTCTTTCATGTTAGCCAGACAGGGGAAAGTGGCTAATAACAGTGGTTCTGAAGTGGCAACGTTTCATAGTGTGCACAGTGTGCACGATGGCGCTCATGATAGTGAAAGTACAGTCAAGGAAAGACTGAGCTGTTATTCCACTTACCTTAACAAGTAGTGCAGGTGACCAGTCACGGTACATTCCAGAATTTTTGTGAGATCCATCTCAAAGTCTGAAACAGCTGCACCTTCGTCAGTGAACAAAATCCACTTGCTGACTGTCAAACTAACAGACAGACAAACGGTAACAAAAACATGACCTCCTCAGTGAAAGTAACAAAAGACAAAATTATAAAAATATTTCCTAAAAATGATTGTGAATCTTCATCTTTTTCAAATTCTAATATATTCACTTGCCCAAGACTTGTCTCTACACCAAATCATTTAATGTGTTTTTGAGGCATAATGCCAACAAATAAACAAACAGGACCAAAAACCTTACCACATAATAATAATAATAATGATAATTGATAATTATAATACAGTATTATTAATATTAACAATAAATTATTA
>OMMV01100309.1:0-11823 GCA_900302635.1 Chatrabus melanurus
TATAGCGCCAAATCACAACCTAGTCGCCCCAAGGCGCTTCACAAGGGTAAGGTCTGACCTTACCCACCCCTTGAGCAAGCACAATGGCAACAGTGGTCAGGAAAAACTCCCTGGATGTTTATGAGTACAGGAAGAAACCTAATAAAGCAGACCAGACTCAGAGGGGTGACCATCTGCTATGGCCATGCTACCAATGACAACAAATGAATAAGACTTTATACAACTTTCTAAATTCTTTCACGCTAACTCACACAATTCCTTGCAGGTTACCTCGAAAACAATTCCGACCTTCCACGTGACCTGATTCGTAATGGTTTTCCTCTCGCTGTAGCGATTTTGGCTCTTCAGAAAGGTACGATGCTAACGATGTAATTGTGATGCCGTCCATTTTTCCGTAGTGACTTTGTGTGCAGAACCAGCCAGCGGGTGGTCAAGGGGCTGTGACATCATCACTTCGGAGCTCTGTTTTGCGCTTGAACAATTATGAAGGGCATGTCCTATTAAGATTAAAGTAACACTGAAATGAAACAGAAGTTTAACAGCTTACATTTATGTTGTACTATTCATCGATACATGTCAAATATGTTGGGGTGATAATTTTTTCAAAGACTCTCTTACCTCGAATACTTTAAAATACTTTTGACGTACCCTCGACATTGGGCAAGTCACTTTATTTCCGCTGACAAATTGTTATTCCCATTTTTGAAAAGTGTCTGGATTTGTTCGCGCGGAGAACAAACAACGGCAGTAAGAGTCCTGTGTGGAGGAGGGACTCATCTCTATGCCCCGCCCACTTTTTAACGAATTAGTGCCGACTTCAAGCCACTTGTGACATTTCATTCCACTTGGAAACACGGAAGCTACAGACGCTCTCTCATTTCAGTGTAACTTTAACATCGGTCTTTAGTTCCATGTTGCAAATGAATTTGTAGCATTTCTTCAAAGTGTTGACTTCCGGTTGTCGCCTTTGAGCGCAGAGTGTTGTAAAAACAGTATTCTGTCTGTCACGCGTGCAGACTTTTTTTTTAATGTGTTGTAGTTTGGCTGTTGCAGCCGATATGTTGCATCATGTTGACAAGTAAAAGAATGTTACTTCCTATGCTAGAAATGTTACACGTGCATGTATTAATGTGTTATCCAAGCTATTGATCGGTTGTTAAGAAATCGGGTAGATTTTTGTCCTCAGATACGATCAATCACAGCAAATCTTTTGCAAACGGAAAAGTGGCAAATAATATCGACGCTGTTGTACTTTCTGTTTTGGACTTTGTGTCATTTCTGTCATTTTCACATTAGTATTGATGCACTTTAACAAAAGCATAACACAAAGTTGCGTTTGTTTAATTTCAGATTTTTGATGACTACTTGGCTTTCAGGGGATTTTGGTCGTGTACGAGAGTGGAGGCAGAAAGGTTACCAGCCTTTTTAAAGATTGTATTTATTAGAAGAGTGTTGGTCAAGCAAAAGTGCAACAACACTTTGCTTGTTTTGTGTCCTGAAAGCTCAGGTGTACTAGTTAAAGTACACTTAAACACATTTCAACAGCAACAAATCCACTTATCACCCGCCGGCCGATGGGCGCGCTCCGCCCGTCAGTGCATCCATCACGCTTCATGTCAACACTATAAAAATATGGTGAAAAGTTGTAAAATTTGGTACATTTACAGGGAGTATTCCTGTCATTCTTTACTCAGAGTTTCATGTCTGCGCTTCCAGCGCACTAGCGCCACCAATGGGTCAAATGTGGAGGTGTTTACACAGTTTGAAAAATTAGGTACCGTTGGATTCCTTGGATCAAGTTTAGTGCACCCTATGATGCCAGTTTGTGCCATACCATATTTTCCACCATATTGGATTTTATGGAAAAATCTGAAAAAATTTCACAGGCCACAAATTTTGTCCAATCTTCAAACCAAGCCTCACAATTCCATCTATAGTAGTGGATGAGCTAGGACCAACCCTTTTGCACCTGAGAACTAAACCAACCTTTTTTAGGTTCCTTAGATGACCCTAAAACACAATCAGGATGTTTCCAAAAATAAAAACAGGCCTCAAGACAGATGGGCAATTCTCCAGTGGAATGTAATTCCGTTACCGACAAAATCCTGTTCAGCGTAAATAAATGGCCATAATGGATTGTCATACATGGCTATCCAGTACGACGCCATGAAAACAGCTAAGTAGCCATGTATGACAATCCATTATGGCCGTTTATTTACGCTGAACGGGATTTAAATGGAATTCCATTTCACTGGAGAATTGCCCAGATTTTCAAGATCGCATCCAAAGTGATTGCCAAAATATGATGTTCTGTTATTATTAATTCTGTTCTTTGTTGCAGTTGCTATAAAGCATTTTAGGAGCATTTAAAAAAAAATTAAATGGTTGATTGGCAGCCATTTTGGACACCATTTTGAATTTAAAACTTGTGAATGAAATTATCCAAGTACAAATGTATTTATTTTGACCTACAACTTTCTTCTCATTGATTTATTTATTTATTTTTAATACATTTTAATCTATTTTGGCAGCCATTTTGGGCGGCATCTTGAGTATCTGGATTGATTCCAGTTTTTATTTTTGGGAACATTCTGATTGTGTTTTGAGGTCATCTAGGAAACCTTAAAAAGTTGGTTTGGCTGAGTTTGAGGATGTGCAAAGGGGCTGGTCCTAGCTCCACTATGCCTCCAAAGCATTCATCCAACGTAGCCAATTGAAACTGCTGGCAGAAAGTGAGGTCAAATTGCAGCGACACTTTGATGTATCCAAACCAAACTTGGTACATGCCCTCGAGTCCCCATTGTGAGGAAGCACAAAAAAATTGGTGTCATTTAACCTCTAGGGGGTGCTGTGTCCAGTGGAGGATCCTCGGCCATGAATTGCCTTTTTTTTTTAATGGCAAGTTTAATAGAATTTTCCAGATTGCTAAAACGAACGGATTGGTTCTGATGAATGGTCAGGTGGGTTTTGTTGTCACACACATTACAGTTAATCTAGAACTCCAGCAGTATGTCATGTTTGATTTAAGACATCAATGACGACGTGAATAAGGTGACACAGCAGTGTGTCGTTCACGTTGTTGTCAGTGTGTCACCGTTTCATGCGTTCATGTAGTTTTATTGGCTCATGCTCACTATAATTCACATTGTGTCTCGTTGGTTTTCTCATTTGTTTCACATGCTGTAGGATGGACAACAAACCATTTTCTGAAGCACCTTAAGTTATATTTTTGTTTTCTCATTCACATCACCGCCTGTCGTCTCAGCTGCCGTGAGAACTCTGCGTGTCTGTGGTGTTTTTGTCAAACTTTTGTATGAGAGTTGTAAAATGGCCAACATTCACTGCTTCATAAAGTGCTTTTTCTCACCCATCATCATATTTGGGTTCTTATTTTTTTTTCCTCATATATGCATCTTTTATGATGCTAATTCCACATTTGAAGCATTTTTCTATCTACACACACACACACACACACACTTTTTGTTTCTAGAGTCCGTGATGTACACAAACAGAATTTCGGTCGAGTGGATAGAGTTGGTTATTGTTGCCTTACGTCCAGCTAGCTAATAGCCATGTATATGTAAACCTCTTACGTGATGCAAAAAAATAATTTATACATGTAGGCTAGGAGACGATAGGAGGAAAAAAAAAAGTGCCGAAGTGTTTAGAGAAATTGATTCACAAATTCTACAGTGTTGAAATAAAAGTTTGCCTTTGATACGATAGAAACGGTTCGGCATCAAAAAAGCATTTCTTCAGTGTCATTTGACACCTGATGTGTTTATTCGTGTTACTGTCGCACACGCGCTGTTGGATCTACGTGTTTCTACGATATCTTAGCATTTGTTGGATGATTTTTTTGAGGCTGAATTGCTAATAAAATCCAGCTGATAGATGAAAAAAATTCCCCATCTTTTTTCAGCACTGCAAATGTTTATTCAGTAATTATTTTAAAAAACTTCAATTTTAAGGTAGAATGTAAACTTTTTTTAATCAATATTGTTACTGCAGAGCAGCGTTTTGATGAGATGGTCCACATGTTGATTGTATGCACTTGATGGTTGGGGGGAATAATAAGGTGTTTAGAAAAACGAATGCATCAATCTCGAAAGTCAATTGAAATGAATAATAATCGGATTCCAAAGTGGATTTGAAATATAAAAATACGAGAGCATGGAGAGACTACTTGCTTTAACTGTTGTTTCCTATTCATGTCAGAAGCCCTAGTGGTCGGCGGCAGCAGTTCCTCTGAGTTGAGGGTGGTATCCGCCTAGTTCATCTGATGAGTCTTGTGACTGTATAGGCTCAGCCAGGATTGCAGTTTCTTCTGGAACATGGGGCATTGGAAGCTTGGTCCTTCACACCCTGCAGCCATTCTCTGGCTTTGTTGTCAAGTTCCTTCTCCCTTCCTTGGTGTTAAAAGTTTTTGCTGCTTTCTTGTGGCAGTTGGTGCCAAGAATTCAATTTCTGTGCAAGATGTTCAAAGTCCATCAGCTTGGTGTTAGAAAATCCAAAGTTATTCATCAGAGAGCTCAGTGGGAAAAGGAGTTGGCGCTGCCAATATGCGGAGCTGGGTTTGAGTCCCGGTCACAGTACCCAACTGCATCCTTGGACAAGACACTTCATCTGCATTGTCTCAGTCCACCCAGCTGTAAATGGGTACCAGCCTTGGCTGGAGAAGTAACCTGCAATGGACTGGCGTCCCGTCCCGGGGGGAGTCGTAGACGCTTATCCACTTCACACTACAGAATCCGAGGATAAGCACCGGCACCAATGGGCCCCGTGACCTATATAGGACTTACTACTTTCTGAAAGTCTCCTTTTATCTGAGCAGTGGTCTTTGTGATCAAACCTTTAGTTAGTTAACTTTTCTTATCAACTGTAAACCAGTTTTTCTTTGACAGTTTCCTATTTCCCCAAAAAATATCTTAAGGATGAGCTTAGTTCATGCACTTTCAGTGACCCTAAAGTCATATTAGCCTGAGGAGCTGCTGTGCCACGTGCTAAAGCATGGGACCCAAACAAACTTAACTTATTGTCACATATTTCTGGGATTTCCAGTCACGGAAATCAGATGTATTTTGGTGGTGCCGAGATCACGCAGTTAGCACGTTATTGTCCAGATGATCAAGCGTATTTTTGATCAGGTCCTGAAGGCTCGCACAGTCCCGAAGAACACTGGTTTTTGAATCGAGTGGTTTTACTTAAGAGAAGCAGAGTCCAGGTCATGCATATTTGCTGTGTACATCAGGAAAATCAGACTTGGTATGTAATGCAACCCCTGGTACAGACATTTGTCAAGATGCCTCGAGCATTGAATTGAATGTTGAAAACCCTTCATGGGATCCAGAATGCAGCATGATTTTTCTGCAGCCAAAAAGGGTCACATCAATCAAAGCGTGGTCACCTCACCTTTACGGAGTTGGTGTTGGAACTCCAAAGAACTCAGCACATCAAGTCCTTGCAGTTCTTTAGAATTAAGTGAGTACCTTTTGCATCACTTTTGCAGCACTTCATGCTTTCTCCCCATCTGGCCTGAACTTGTGTTAACTCTGTCCTAATTTGCTTTGATTAAAAGCATCTGCCAAATGCATCGTTGCAAACGTAAGAACAGACAGCAGAGTCCTGGATCTAGTCCAGATCAATAGCGGTTGGTATGTGCGTGTGAGATCTCCAAGGATTCAGAGTGGAGCTGCGCCTCCAGACCAAATAAGGACAGGAGCAGCAAGACCCGTCAAGCAGAGCAAGAGGACGTTAGCCAGATTGTGGGCTGCCCAGAGATGAGAGGTGCTGAGGGGGATGGCTGAGGCTGTCCGTCTCCATGTGTCCACGGACTGTGAGCCAAAACGAGATGCAGCTTAAGCCACAAAAGTCTTTGATGGCAACACTGGCTTCTGTTTTAGCACAGGGGGATCTCAGAAGGGTATTAAGAGGCAAGACACAAGAGCATGCGCTTGAAAGAGTCTGCAAATTGGACAGCACATACTGCTACAAAACACTCAGAGCCAGTTCCTAAAATCTGACCAATTACTTCACTCTCGGGGTGGAGTTTGTTCATTCTCCTCCCCCTTGGCCCCTCCAGAAGCTTCAAAATCTCCATCACTTAGATATTCCTTTGCTCTTTAGCCGTCTTCTCCACAGTCTCCAGTCAGCACCACTGAGGCATTTGGAGGTCATGCCAATCAATATCGTCTTGGACGGTCCGGCCCCCTGGGGGTTTCGCCTGTCGGGAGGAAAGGACTTCAGCCAGCCTCTAACCATCTCCAGGGTGAGCACGTGTGACACAGCATCATCAATAAAAGAATACACAATGTGGAGAATAATTCTGTGGGCTAAACGATTTAACTTTTTGAAGTTTTTACTTGTTACACAGCTAATGTCAGAGCAGGATGCCTCTGAATCCGACATTTATTTTGGGTTGCATGTAATCTGATTATTGAGGTTTTCAGTTGTTGCTAATGCCAAAGTCTTTTTATGTTTAAAATCCTGATGAGTAAATGTTTGCTTCAGGGCTCACATTGTTTCCAGGACAGCTTATTCCAGAAAGCGTCTGTCTGGATTTGCACCTGTGCCTCAGCAAATGCATGAGGCTTAGATACAAATAGAAGCTTGCAGTATTCTGTGACACACATGCACCCGCACACACACACAGATGGACACCCATGTAAGTGAATGAATTTAGACAAAAATATTCCTAACTAGAGAGTCAGAGCACATAACCTCTGCCACTCAAAAGAGAAGGGGGGGGGTCAGATTTTAGATTATTTTCCCATCCGGTCTGTATGTACTTAGCCAACAATAGTAACGATCATAGATATTTGTGATGTCACAAGTAGGTTTAACTTTGTAAGACAAGATAGGGTTTTTTTTTCTTTGATAACATGAGACAGGTCAGATATGTTTCTTTATGGCATCATAAGGGCAATAAGGTTTGTTTTTATTTATAATGTCATAAGGCAAGGATGATAAAGCCTCCTTTATGACATCACATGGCAAGGATGTTCGGTTTTTCATTATGATGTCATAAGACAAAAATGTTGGGAAATAGTTTCCTAAATCTGACCTTTGATCCAGATGCACACCTACGTAAATATCATGGGTTCTTTCTTGGCCCATAATATAAGGTAGGACAGTAAGGTTTTTATTATGGCATAAGACAAAGGTTTCATTTTTATTTATGTTGTGATAAGCAAGAATGTTACATTTTTCTTTAATGGCCTTTATGACATCACAGAGCAAGCATGTTAGGTTTTCTATTATGATGTCATAAGACAAAAATGTTGGGAAAATAATTTCCTGACTCTTACATTGGATCCAGATCCACACCTAAGTATCATGGGTTCTTTCTTGGCCCATAACTTATGGTAGGACAGTTAGGTTTTTATTATGATGATGACAAAAGACAAAGGTTTGATTTTTATGTTGTCATAAAGAAAGAATGTTATGTTCTCTTTAATGATCTTTATGACATCACATGGAAAGAATCATCAATTATGATGTCATAAGACAAAAATGCTGGGAAAATAATTTCCTGACTCTTACATTGGATCCAGATCCACACCTAAATATTGTGGGTTCTTTCTTGACATAAGGGGCAAAATTTTATTATGACATGAGACAAAGGTTTGATTTTTATGTTGTCATAAAGCAAGATTGTTATGTTCTCCTTAATCACCTTTATGACATCACAAGGAAAGAATGATAGGTTGTCCTTTTTTATGTCATAAGGTAAGAATCTTGAGGTATGACAACACTGAAGCTACACCAAAATATAACTGGTTCTTTCTTGGCCCATGCCTCACCCCTCCACCATATTTCTTTAAATCAGTCCAAATGTTTTTGGGATATCTCGCTATCAAGCAAACAGACAAACAGATGCCAATGAAAACTCAACCTCCTTAACAGATGTACCGAAAAAGAACATGACAAGTACATGTTCGTTCTGCTCTTGCACAGAATAAAACATGAACTGCTTCCACCAAGGGCCAACAATCCACCAGATCTGAATTTATGTTTGAATTCAACTCCATTTCTAGCAACTCAGTTATGTGCCACACATACGTTCCAAATATCATTAAGATATGTGCATTAGTTACTAAGACAAAATGATTGCAAACCTTGGAGTGTTTTTTTTAAGTGATGAAGTAAACCTATTAAATTTAATCCTGGGTGCACGTCAACACCACTTAAGCCATTTTCTCACTTTCATGGATATGTGTCCAAGACACCCCTGGTCTGTCCTTACTGTGGAAAACCTTAAAGGATCTGAGAGGGTGTGGTGAACCGAGACATTCCGTCATCATGCTGTGGTCTTTTTTTAAACCATGGATGAATTTTAAATATGTTTTTTTTTTTTTTTTTTTTTTTAACATCACGAACTTTGACATACTTTGGTAACCCTTTGCATTTCCGTGGAGCTGGTAAGGTTGTGGTACATGCTGTGCGATTAATGGGAAGTTCTCCGGAAGCACCACAGTTGTGCGAAAGTTATACTACAGACATACTACGGTGTATGCTAGACCAGCGCATGACATCAAACTGCACACTAGATCACATTAGTGGGCAATAACTAGATTCGCCCCCACAAGAGTCGGACACAACAGACTGGTAACACACTTGCCTTTTCCATTGTGGCCATCAGAGGGCGCTGTGAAAATGGCGACAGTCGTTGTGTGACAAAACCTTAAACAAAAACTGTAAGCATTCGAGTTGTTCTTGCTTTAAATCGTATGTTACTTGGTGATAGAGTCTTGCTTTGTCAATGACCAAAAATTAATTTGCTCCTCCAACATCTTCTCTGGGCAACAACTCTGTCGCCATGATGACGTACGAGCTCTCAGCCAATCGGCAACCCAGGTGTTGGTCAGACTTAGACCAAGATGGCGCCCTAATCGCTTTATAATCGGCAAACGTGTTTGGATCCAGACCCTCGTTTTAGTGGGCAGAGTTAACAAGAGGTGCTGGACCCCGACATCAAGCAACTGTGAAAGTGATAACGGGGCTTTAGTCTCATGCAGAAGATACACCAGAGAATAACTACATTTTTCCGTCTACACCCAGCCTGAGCAAAAATAAAGATTTTCACACATTTTTGACTCATTGTATAAGTAGCACAACACAGCAAGTATAATAGTGTGGTTTTGATTCTTTTTAGACGACTGTGCAAAGGATGATTGTAAAACGTTTCCATTGTTGGATAAATTTCCACATTTGACTTGTAGTTTGTTTAGCAAATTAATTGTCTTCACTATACGAGACATAAAAGTGGACCAGTCTGCAGTGCCAGGTGTCAGATCCGGTAATCCTGCTCCGTCTGGGTTGTACTGATCTAAATTTAGAGTATTATTGGCTAAAAGCATGGTTCAGTGTCCGTGTTTCTGGCTCGGTGTCATAAAGCCACACCTGTTGTGTTAGCGGACACTCGTACACTCACTGTGCTAAAAAAGAGCGCTGATGAGAGACGTTTGCCATGGACGGGACGGACAGGAATGTAGGAGAGGATGGAGGGACAATAACCCATTAAACCTCCGCCAAGGTTTTGCTTTTCTCAACTGGATTACCCGGAAAAAAATTCTATCCAAGTTTTGGCCGATGAACGTCACTTTCCGTAACATTCATGTTTGTCAGTGATCCATAAATAAATGCGTATATCTTGTGAAAAGTGGGAGATGAGTGAGTCGCACAAATGCAGTTTGGTGCCGCTCCTGATTTAATACAGAACGTATTGAAAAAAACGCTAACCATGGTGAGCGTTGGCGTATATTCGCCGTCACCGTGTGTGCTTACAACAGTTAATGCTAACAGTTAGCGGCAACCTTTATTAGCGTCACGTCACGTAGCATTAGGCCTCATGCTGGAAAGCACTCGTATGAACGATTTGTTTGTACGTGGCTTGTATGAATGTCTTATCGCGTTGACCAATTTTCTCGTATGTTGTGTTTTTTTGTTTTGTGTAGGGATGAATAAAATTTCCAAGTGGTCCACACGTGTACTAGGAGTCGTACAGTTAGTCTACAGTCATCCAAACCTAAGTTTTCAGGAATTGATTGTATATTTTTGTAGCAGTTTTTGTTGAAAAATCCTCCATAAATTTCACATAAATTGAACAGTAATATAATTAAGATACAAGATAATTCGTTCATGAGTCTCACAGCTGGGAAATTTGCACGCGTCACAAAGTTTACTCTGAGCCCTCGGGTCAAACGTTAACCCTCCCCGCCGGAGGACGGGGGTACCTGGAGGCGCGTGGGTATGTATCTATGTGTGTCCACCTATGACTGGCCTGTTGCTCAGCAACAGTAACTGCGGCACCCACACACACACAAACACAACTCCCCCACACAGTCCTACTTTCCATTCATTTAACGAGATAAAAGTATTAATCATTCAATCTCAAAGCTCGTGAGAAAGATTAAAGATGGCTTTAGTGTGACTCAATTCCATCTTTGACGACATTGATGGCTTTAATCAGACAATTAAAGCATTCACCTCATAAGCAGAGTGGGATGGAGAAATGTCCAAATACTTATGGACGTGTGTGTATTGTCAAAGCAGAGTGGGATGGGGCAGTGTCCAAGTACTTATGGACTTGGGTGTATATCAAAGCAGAGTCTGATGGAGGGTTGCCTAGCAACCGTACTGTCAAAGGTGAAGCAATCACAAATGTCTACAAGATCTCACACCCGGGCATCGCCCAGGTACCCTGTTAGTGGAAAATAATTTTAATAATTAATGCGTTTTACTTCCTCCGCCATCTAATCGAGGTGATGCTTGTTGCCTTTACACGATGTGTCAATTTTGCTTATTGGATTAGTGTAATTAGTGTATAAGGTCCAACAGGAACAAATATGTATGATTTTAAAGTTAAAGTAAAAGTTTATTCAGTGTCAGAACTTGTACATGTCTTCAGTACTTGCAGTACTGAAGACATGTATTAAAATAGTTTGTTTTTTTATTTTCCGCCACTCGTCTGCACTTTCTCTCTCGGTGTCTCAGGCTGAGCGATTGCACATGCGAGTCCAAAGTTTCTCGCTGCCTTTTTTGGTCAGGTTCATCGTGCTCTGCGTGACCTGCTGGTGTTTAGAGAAAAGTAAACAGTGCAGAGATAATAATCATCTGTTTCATCGGCGGGCTCAGACCTTTAACGTGAAGCATTTCATGTCACAGCAGCAGGACTTTTAGATTCAACCACATTTATTTTCCCTTATAAAAGATTAGTTGTTTCACCAACTCTACCTACCCACTCTTTTCCAAATCTGGTGTTTTTTTTGTTGTTGTTGGTTTTTTGTTTGTTTGTTTTTTCAAAATCAGGTTTCAACTGCACAATTTTGTACACGTATTCAGTATTTTGTGAGTTTGCAATCAATCTGCCAGCTGTATAACGCCTAGTTCAATCATAGACGCTCTAATGACAGCTGTCATTTTGTTCTGGTGTCATCGGTTTCAAACGAGGCAAAAATCAATGGCAAAATACAGAAAAAAATTCATTCTTGACTGGAGTCAGAATAGAAGAAAGAAATGTAATTTTTTCATTTTAATTCCATAAGCTTGATACGGAGTTATTAAAAAGTTACATGTGCAATCACATTATTTCTGTTTTGTTTGAGAATTTTTTTATTTTAGTATATCTAGTCTTCTCGTGGTATCACTTCATTTATTATGTATCAGATTAGCTAATACTAAACTTTCTTTTTCTAGTAATACATTTGAGTGGGCCAAAGTTGTTTCCTGCTGAGAATATTAAAAATTTGTGCCAAGTTTCTTTTTCATTTTAATAGCTTAATTGATACAGAGTAGTAAATATTTAAAGTTGCATTTGCAGTT
>OMMV01100358.1:0-12819 GCA_900302635.1 Chatrabus melanurus
TCAAATGCTCTTCAATCATATTAAACCAGAAATAAGAAGTCAACCCTCAAACCAGGGGGTGTACTAGGATGTATGGTCAACTTACACAGGGTTTCTAACCCTTGTGCCAGGACACCACATCAGGGACAACAATGGTGCCAAATGCCACCCCCCAAAAAAAGTTCCGTAATTCCAATTTTTTTTTGCAGTTTGAGATTACAAATTTAGCAGCATACTATGTAGCTTGAAATCAAACTAATGTTTTGATCATTGTTGAACCTGAGCATGTCTAAATTCATTTTCCTAAAATGTTTTGAGTCAATTAGTGCTTTGTACCAATTGGCATATATGTTCAAGTCTGATAAAACTTTACATATGGCATAAATTGCACAGAAACAGTTGCAGAAATGGGCAGTTGTGGTAGATGTGGCAATTCCAGGTGACAGCAACATCAGAAAGAAAGAGCATCGGAACATGGAGAAGTACCAGTGGCTGAAGGAAGAACTAGAAAAGATGTAAAAGGTAAAGGCTACATTGGTCACAGGAGCTCTAGGGGCTGTGATGGGGAGAATGGGTCTCGAACATTCCAGGTGCAACATCTGATGTCTCTGTGCAGAAGAGTGCCGTCCTCGGAAAAGCTAAGATACTGTGTAGGACCCACAAACAACCAGGCCTCTGGTAGAGGACCTGAGCTTGAGGGAGGGAGTCACACAACACCACCCCAGACAGGGGGTATACAATTTCAATTTCTTTTTTTAACTTGAACGCAAGCTAAGCTCTTCTGTGCTAGGTGGTTTGGAATAGTTGAATAGTATGTTAATGTTAATGCTTAATACATATTGTTTACTGTTCCTGTTAAAAATCTGTCTATCTTTGGACAGACTCCAGTTCAAATCTCAGTAACCTGACTCAGCACAGCCATGAACCATGAGTGAACTGATGTTTGTTCATTACGTCTTAATGAAATAATGTAGTCAAACTATCTTAATTTCTGTCTCATCCTGTTTGGAGCCACTGGTGCACACTGAGTCAAAGTTTAAAGTTTTCCCAGTCAAGTATTTTTGTCTGCTTGTCTATCAGTTATCTGTGTGATTGTGCAGCCTGCAGCCTGCCATTAATCAGTCAGGGCCCACAGATCTAAACTAAAGTGTTTTGGAGCTGGGAGCCTCTGGGCTTTGAGCTTTTCAGTCCCTATCCAAGCACGTCTGTGTTTGAAATCACAGGCAGCCATTAACCCTCGTACCTGCTGAGTTTTTTTATGGTATCAGTGCAGGTTGCAAATTAAATTCAGATTGTACAGTGGGTAATGCATTTATGTTTGTGCAAAATTAGTTTTCTTTGAATTCTAACTTGATTAGACTGGGGAGAAGGTATCTGGAGAAATTAACATAACACAAGATGATAAGCACAACTTTATCAGCAGATAAGCTCATGCATTTTTTATGATATACATGCACACTAGCTGGTGTTCAGTGTTCCTATTAAGGCAGGGAATAATAATAATAATAATACATAAAAAAGCAGGCAAAATTTCTGCATTCTGTTTTATTACCTCTACCAATAAGGTCATCTTCATCCTTGTTTTACTGTTTACTGTTTTTTAAAAGCAAGATTACCTGAAAGGTATTTTTTTTAAATGAAGGTTGGGGGAAATATAAGTTGTTTGAAGGGGAAGAACCCAAAAAATTTTGATAACTATCCAAATCCAGGAGTTAATTATGATTTTCTTTAATATTACAACACGTCAATTCTGTCATTTTTTTCAGTAACTCCAAAAATAACTCAATATCTTGTTAAAAATTGTAGCGAATGTGACTAATTCAATTTGATTCAGACCAAGACAGAGATACACATCTTATGAATCATAATATATTTTTGGGAGGGGTCACATACAGGGGTAATTTTATATGGTTTAATCTAATAAAGAATGAGGCACACATACAGATACACAAACAGACCCAAAGATGTTGATTCAAGATATCTTCCAGAAAGAGACAAAAAAGAAGATGGTGTGATTAGTCCTTACAATGTGACAATACTATCACTATAACACTTGCAAATAATAATAATAATCATAAAAAATCCTGTCATTAAGCGATAGTCTTTAATGAAATTAGAAAATTTTATTGTTACAGAAATACATTTGATCATTTATTTTTATTTTTACTGTAAAACTATAAGTTCAAACATGGCCTTGATAGAGGGATGCATCCAGCATGACTCAGTACTATTTTAAGATCGCAGTATAGTTTGTCCATCAGACTTTTTAACATCCGCCAGCCACGCGGGGATAGGTGGTACAGTATTGCGTTTCGTCTTTGTATGTGTGTCTCTTCGTCTGTCCATCAGGCTTTTCTTTCAACACTACAACTTATGAATGCCTTTTCCAGTTTATTCCAAAATTGATATGCATAACCATATACTAGGTTTCCCCATCCTATTAATTTGAGTCATATAGCATCGCACTCCGTCTGTGTGGGCGTGCGTCCTTTTCTGGATGATGAGTGTAATCTATACATGAATGCTTCAGTTGCACCCAGCGGGGCATGCTGGGCCACGAGTTATCTTGATGGAGAGCAGAAGTATGTTTGGACAAAAAAGTGGATAAAAGATGAACTGACAACTCTTTCAACAAGCTCTTGTATTGGGTGCTGATTAGTCAGCAGGGCTGCACAAAACAGTCAGTACAGCTGAGTATCGTGATATCTTTTTTTCCACAATACTGTATCAGTTTTCCCACCCCTTATATTGATACACTTAATGCATATAAAATGTCCTGAAATTTCCCTCAAATTCCTGTGATCACTACGACCTCTGCTCCTGTAGATGTATATAGATGCTGGAGACCTAGTAGGCTGGTTGCCTCCCGGTACCCAGCACCCATCACTTCCCGGATGATATCAGAGGCAAGATCTCATGGGTGCGTGCGAGGGCTTACCGTTGCACATCCTGGGGTCAGTAGTATGGTTTTCCTTCCTTTTTTGCCAAGCATTCCACTTACTTTCGCTTTGCACACTCCTGGCATATCTCCCCTGTGATATCAGTCTTTTGCTTGCAATACGTCTTCTCAGTTCTGTTTCCAAACAGTTCATCATTGCTTGGTAACTCCGTGCAGCTTCTTTACCGCGGTCAAATCGTGATCTGCACTCATTCTCGCTGGTTACAGCAGCCCTTCAAAAGGTGAGTCTCCGCGTTCATTCCTCGCCAGAACGTCGTTAGTTTCCACGTCTTCTCACGCCCTTTTGGGAGTATTTTTTTAGGTATTTTCAGAGTCTTAGTAATCTCTGTGTGTGTGTGTCCTTCGCCTGCCTTTCTGATTCTTAGTTTTCCTTTTAGAGGGGAATTTCTGTTGAACTCTGCAGTGCCCTCTCCTGCCCAAATTGAAAACTGTTTCTGTCAAGAGGAGATTTTTTTTTGTTGAACTCTGCAGTGCCCACTGCTGCCCAAATTGAAAACTGTTTCTGTCAAGAGGAGATTTTTTTGTTGAACTCAGCAGTGCCCTTTGCTGCTCAAATCGAAATATTTTTTTGTCTTGCAAATTAAAACCATTTTGTCTCCTAGCCCATGTCTGCTTTTGTCTGGTAACGCAAGCATAGGGAAATACATAAAAGCAGAACCTGCATCTATTAAAGCTGAAGCGTGGGTGCACTTTGGTTTTAAAATCAAAACATGAAGTAATGATTCATAAAACAAATGCCATTTACAAGCTTTGGAAGAGTGGAAACACCGACTTCAGACATACAGTAAACATTGTAGAGCTGCATTGCGTTGTGTCACCAACACATGATTGAGTGCCAAGGACTTACGAAGAGAAGAGGTGAAGGAAACGGTATGCATTTTATTTTCAGATGATGTTGTGGCATCTGCATTGTAGTTCAGTCATACAGTAAGAATATATGAACTTTATCTTCATATGATTTTATGTCATCTTTCACTTCAATGTGGTCAGTGACAATATATATTATGCCGCAGTGTATCACAGTACAATCATATCATGGCTCATGTATCATTTATTTTCATTTTTTACCCCTTGTCTGTGTATGTCACTCTAGTATGAGTCACAGCTGGCTCATACCCTTAAGGCACAGTCACACTTTGACGTTTACCCCAGCGACTGGTGAACGAAGTGAAAGGGAGAGAAAAGTGGCCACACGTCAGCAAAAATCATGTTCCCGGAGTTTGGTAGCGAACCTCAAATGCAGCACGGCATTCCACACCATGAGCCCAGCTGAGGATGGTCTTAGCCAACGCTCCATTAGAACAAGCAGGACCTTTTCCAACATGGCAACGTGCGGGAGAGGGGTTCAACACACCACTGTCCAGTGATTCTCAACAGGCAGATCAAAGGAGCACCTAGCATAGACGATCGCACCAGTAACTTCAGCTACCGGAGGCTAGCGAAGATAACGAAGGCTACCTTGGTCATAGCGGTGATTAACTTTCTCTACCAGCCTCCAACGAAGCCACAGGTACATCGGCAATCACCAAAATATTTTCAACCTGTTGAAAATTTTGTACACTGCATCTATTAAAGCTGCAGATTTTCATCAGCGATCACCAACGAATGCAAATACGTTGGCCCAAATGCCTAGGTGTGACTGCGCCTTTTGGAATATATTCAACTGTTACTGTTGCAGCAGCAATTTGCTGCCCCCTTTTTTTTGCCATAAATTAAAGCGGTGACACACGTAAGCTGCATTAAACAAACCATGACAGTGAAAAATACTAACTAAGACAGTGTCTATAACAACAATGAGGATGCTAATAATGATAGTGAGGAAAGAGAGAGGGAGAGGGAGAGGGAGAGAGAGAGAGAGAGAGAGAGAGAGAAAGAGAGAGAGAACCTAAAGAAAACAAAAGACAGGCCATGCTTAATAGAGGTCATCATGCTGGTAGCAGTGATCATAAAAAATTACTATACGAGATACTGGGTATATTGCAAAGACGTGAGTTATCATATTTTCTGGACTATATGTCACACTGTATTAGTTGCATATGTCCAAAAATGCATCATGAAGAGGGAAAAAATGTCACACTGCTCTATAAGTCACATTTATTTTTGGAACATAGTGCTACTGCGTCATGCACCAAGAACCAAAATTAATTTAATCTGCGCATTATTTATTTATGAGGCAAACACGAGCAAAAGCTGACAGGCTAATTAATGTTATTGTACGCGGCACAAAGAACTCAAGAGTAAACTGCTTCTTGTCGCCACTGAACAGACGAAAATGTCAAGAAGCTAAACATCTGTACACTTACTTCACTAAATGTAAATTAACTTTTTAATTGATTATATATTTTTAAAATATTATAGTTAGCCTTATTTGAATTATTACAGTTTCCATTTATATGTTTTTTTTAGTATTCTGAAACAGATGTTACCCATTAAAATCTTCTTAGGTATGTATGTAACTAGTCAGTGATTGAACAGTGAAACTGTCCAAATGGCATACAATGAAATGTATATCACAAGATTCCGTCCACTAAATTTATTGTATTTTATATTGTAACAATGAATAGAGACTAAATTTTGTCATCTTAAAATGAAAACAGATCCTTTGTATTTTTGTCCAGTTTTCATGATTATTATTGGTATAGTTTATTACTGCACATAAAATGTTTTTATAACTGTCCTGCCAGAGAAAATTAAATGTTATTTTATGCTGAAAAAGTGCTATGCATTATGAATATTTACATATTATAATCATTTTAGAGACACAAAAAAGGTCTCTTGAGGGATAATTAACAGCAAAATCAGGTTTAGGATTTCAAAATAATAATAATAATAATAATAATAATAACAGACCCAATATTCACTCAAATCCATAAAATCTTGACAGATATAGGAAAAAAAATGGAATTTTGGCTGGAAATTTGGTGACTATCTTGAAAAATGGCAGCCATCTTGGATTTTCACTTGACACATCAGAAAAAAATGAGTACTTCAGTGAAAATGTTTATGCCAAGTTTCATGCTTGTATCATCATTTGAACGATTTTTCCTTTGTTTCCTTCACTAATACTGTTGTGGATAAATTTCTTCTTTGTTGCTTTCTGGTGCACAGCATTCACCAAAGGCATGCATCACTGCCATCAGGCGGTCATGAGTGGAAGCGACACAGCTCACTGGACATAGCCATTTTTCTGTGAATATCATATTTATACATGTAGATGTAATTTTAATTTCCACAACACTACATGTTTTTGACACTGCAACAGGACTTGCATTTCTTTGATCCATGATCCTGGCAAAATGCACGTTTATTGCATCATCGTGTAATGAGTGACAGCTTTATTTTCTTGAAAGTTGACCCTCAGGTGTGGACAGTAGTATGAGATACCATTTAAACACAAGGCCTTTCGGATTATGCAGAGTCACAGCAGGAACTTGCAATTTTTATGCATTATTGTGCTATTCACAATGGACAGGATTGGAAACTCGTGATTGTGTGTGCTATTGAGTCAGGGCTGAGATAATTATCATACAGGTATTACTGTCACAAATGAAAGGTTAAATTAATGAGTGAAATAATGACAGCACTCTGCTATCGAATGAACAGCAGATAATACATTATATGCTCATCAGCACCCTCAACAAGATAACTGTCAAGCTATCTATATACATACATCAATTGCACAACACAAAATCTTAGTGAGATCACAAAGGCAGTGAAACAGGTGAAGAAGGGAAAAGGTCCAGGGATCTGCAGTATTGGAGCTGAATTCCTTCAGGCAGGTCGAGATGCTGTTCTCCTGGCATTGCAAATGCTTTTTGTTTCAATCTGGGAGAAAGTTATGATCCCAAAGGACTTGACATCCCACACTGGAAAAGAAAGGGTGGTCGCCTGGATTGCAACAACTACAGGGGTATTACACTGCTCTTTTTGCCAGGAAAGGTGCGTGCAAAGATTATTCTTAACAGGATTCAGTCCCAGTTACTTGCCATTCAGTGCCCAGAGCATTTTGGCTTCACATCCAAGAAATCAACCATCGACCACATCCCAACTTTGTGCGTATGAATGCTAGTGAGAACATCAGCAGTGCCTCTTTGCAGCCTTTGTTGATTTTCGCAAAACATTTACCTCAGTTGACTGGGCTGCTGCCTGGGACATCCTGAAAATTTGCAAGACCCCAACAAATTGTTGGACATCATAGCTTATATGCAGGTGCTGTGAGTGTGGTGCAAACTTCCCAATGAATCTTGGCATTTATTAGGGATATCCTTACTCCTACACTGTCCAATGCTTACATGGGCTAGCTGTTGGGTAGGGCTGTGGAGACCAGTGGCTTGGATGACTTTGTCAGCAAGGAAAAGTTTATATACCTCGACTTTGCAGACAATGCTGTGATCTTTGCAGAGTCAATCGATACCCGGATACAGCAGCTGAGACGTTGAGTGAGGAAGTGTAGTGTCTGGATTTGCAATTTTCCTGGATAAAGACTAACATCCAGACTTGTCCATCAGAAAGGTATCTGTACGCAATGAAAGTATCAAACTTTTTGAGAGATTTGCTTATCGGCGCAGCGACATTCATGTCTGCATTCTTGGCCTTTGAGCTTGAGAGACAACTAGGAACAGCTTATGGAGTCATGAGGACAGACAGAGGAGACAGAGCAGTTTGGCAATGGCGACATCTTTCCATGAGAACAAAGTTCCAAGTTGTTAGAGTCTTATCACTCCCTGTCTAACTGTATGGTTGTGAGACTTCAACGCTAACCAGTGATCTAAGGTGATGACAAGACGTTGTCGCCTTAGATCACTGGTGACAACTAGACATCTTTGGTAGTGGGTCTCTTTGGAGGATATTTGGGTATCCCAGGAATGACATTGTGTCAAATGAACAGTTACTTAGTGAGACTCAGATGAGACTTATTACTTGCATTGTGATTATCAGATACAACATTTTGGCCATGTGACATTAATTTGGGCATGATCCAGCACTCAGGTGCCTCAATATTGCATGGGATATATCCTATCCAATCATCCGTGCATTGATGGGCTTTCCCATCCTATCAACCAGTGCGAGCGGTGAAAACACAAACCTTTGCGAGATATTGAACATTGACCATTAGCGCATAATGTATGTCTATTTCCAGTGACATTCAAGCTGTCCTATATCATTCCACTATGCCCAAGAGTTAAGAGTTGTGTGGTTGTTGGTTGCAGCAACCACTATATGACAAACAAGCTGCTTCAACCTGCCAAAAACACAACAGAAGTCTAGAGAGAACGCTCAAGTGGCAGAGAAAATGAACAGGGCTCTCAGTGGAGTCCCCCAAAGAGCAAAGCCATTTGTTCAGAGCACTTCATAGATGGCAAGCATTCTTACGGCCTATACAATTTCATTTTGGTGCAATCCAAAAAACTCAGTTGTACCCATCTTGGTGTATTTGAACATGAAACAGGTGGAGGATATATTGTACACTTATATGTGCTCAGCTCAGGCAGTGAGTTTGAATAAAATTGTCTACAATGGCATATTTGCTCACTTAAGAATAGCTAGTGTGACTCACCCACTAAATAACAGTGACTGTAAAAATATAAGGGCCTGATAGTGGATTAATTTATATTAAAATCTAAAAACTTATATTAAAAACTAAAAATCCAGGGATAAGCATTGCCCCAATGGACCTCTTCTTCTCAAGCCCAGAAGCATAAGACAAGTTTTTGAATGGACGCTGATACAAATTAGCAGTTCAAAGTTGACCAATGTTAACGTTAATGAATGTATTCATGGAAATTACACCAATGAATATTTGTCTAATTAAGACGATCCACTGGACATGTAAATAACTTTTAAATTAATTCAAATTCACATCTTAATTTCTTTGTTGCAATGATACTTTGACTGGTAATTCAATGCAAGCATGTTACATAAAACATACAGTACCCTATCTTGACAACCTATAGCACACTGTTTAAAGCGTCTGGGCTGTGTTGTGGGCCATGTGGAAGAAAGGAAGGAAACCAGTGTAAGAATGTCACACAAACAAGTTATTAAAGGTGCATATTTTTCCATTAGTTCAATTCAGTTTTGTTGTAGTATGATGCACTACACATATGTTCCTGTGAGAACAAGCAGAGAGTCTGTACATTGTGAACCCACCTCTGTAAGGAGTAGCTAAATACTGCACCATATAAATAGCAGAAATAACTCTGCATTTGACTTTGGAGCAGGTTTTTGTTGGTCTATGGCACTTTCTGTTTCTCACAGCAGCAATCCACCAACATTGCACCTACTCACACTTCATTCTAAGGACACACACTCATGGGCACACACAGGAGTCCAAGTACATGTGGTATTTAAAGAACGTGGGCGCTGGACATGAAAATGGCAACTACATCGGATGGAAACTAGCAATAATACTTATATTGTGGTGCATTATGTCATGCCAGGTGGAAGACAGGGCCCGAAAAAGATTTTCCAACACGAGGCCCATTTCCATCGCAGGAAATTTCCGACCATTTTAGGGGGTCCGACAATTCAAGGGACTGCCCTTGAAAAGTGATTTTTCTGAGCCTTTTTCGAGGGCGAAAAAGTCACTGCTCCAGGGTATGTATTTCTGAGCGGCCCTGAAATGCTGCAGGCAGGGCCCAGTGCTGACTGGTCAAACTCATGCAAGAGAAGATGACAAACACCAAGTGGAAGTTCTAAAAGTGAACAGGAGAAAATGATACAAATGAAACGGGGATAAAAGTCATTTCTTTTTGGGGCGCTAGTGGCTGAGGGGTTAAGGTGCATGCCACAGCATGTGGTTTGCAGCATTCCCAGGTTCGAATCCCGACCTGGCTAACATTTGCTGCTTGCGTTTCCTGTCTCTGCAACAAAGGCTGAAAACATGTTTTTAAAAAAGTCACTGCTTTTTTATTCAACTTCACACGTTGCAGTGGAAAGCAGGACTACAAGCATCTGAAGGACTACAGGCTCAGAGCTCAAAACCAATGCAATACTTGACCACAGACCTTTGTGCACCGGAGACGAGGAGAAAAGACTCACTGTTTTTGTTCGACCACGGACATTGCAGTGGAAAGAACTACAAACATCTGAAGGACCACAGGCTCACACCACCAAACCAACACAAAACTGGTACACAGACATTCTGTCAATGTGGGAAGAAAAGACTCACTGCTTTTTTGTTCAATGACGGACATTAGAGTGGGGGGGACATTGCAATCAAGAAGTCCTGAGTCAAGTAAACAATTAATAAAATACAGATATTTTATAAGTTTGCATTACCTAGCACTATGTTAGCAATCTAGTGGGAAGCCAAATAAAAAAGGAAGTTAAGCCTGCTTTTGCCTTCTGACTAGCGCACTAATGTTGGATGCTAGTGAGAGCTAGCAAGCAAACTTTTAAGTTGTCTTACAATGAACATTAACATTTGCTTCCTAGCAATCACTAACTTTAGATGCTTGCTGTCACTGTGAGCCTGGTGGGTCTTCACCACAGTGGAGACACAATGGCTGAGGAGGCCAAAAACCTGAAAACGTTTGCAAAATCTTGGGAATAGGTCAAGTTCTTGTGGTGGAAATGGGGCTACGGAGACTTTAGTGGTGCACGATGCTCCAGAGAGGACGGCAGGGGGAACACTAATAACAGTAGGCTCCTAGCTCTGCAATACATTAACATACCACTGACACATTATTATGGATCTGCCCAAAAAAACAAACAAACAAAAAAGCAAAAAAAAAAAGAAGCATGATTCAGCTGAAGATAACATGCGTTGAGTTTTCTCTTTCTGTTATGTGCAGCTATACTGAACAGCAGGGCACAGACTAAAAAGCATTGCCTTAAATGATAATTGCTCCAAAGTGAAAAAGTGTTTTTTTCACATGTGCAATTAATCATAGCTCAAGATACTTAATTTTTATTCTAATTAAACGTTGTACAACACTATGCCCTCTAGCACAGAACTGCACAGCAGAAAAACATGTGTTGTTCCCATCAAATTGGGAAGAAGGGGAGCAATAATTATGTAAACACAAAATTAAGTGCTTCAGACTTGTAGGAAAAATGAAGGCTTAATGCAGCACCCCCTCCCTACAGCAACAACAACCCCACCCAACTCCCAGAATACATTACTTGAATTTCACTGCTGTTAGTTGATTGCAACATGGGTCCTCTGTGATTAGCTTCGATAGCAAGATGAGAAAAGCACAAGTCAATGACTTTGTCCTCCGGGCCGCTGTTTAGGCTCGCTACTCAAATCCTCTCTATTTAAAACCCCTTTGTCTATACAAACCAGTCCTGGGGAATGAAACGGGCCATTAACAAGATTATCTTGCTCATTCTGCAGCCGACAAAGGCTTTGGAATAGGCTGTTGATCATTAGGCTGGCAGCGGGAACAATGCTGATCTATAATCGTATGGTGTGCTCCGACTGAACTATTGTGGCCCATTTATTGAGTTCTGAGTGTGATGACATAATGGTGGCCTTTTATTCCCTTTTGTATTACAAAAGTGTGGCTGAAAGGGAATGAGTAACTAAAGTCTAGTCTCCTCTGTTTTCTGTCGGGTACATGACCGTATCTGAATATATCTGCATCTACACAGAAGCCGTATTGATTTCTTCGTTGGCATTTGGAGGGCGCTGTAGTGCAGAACAAACTGAAAAGGTGCCACGTTTTCCATCATGTGGCAGGAGGCTGATAATGACATGGGTCCGCCCCACAGAAGCACCGTGCTTTCTGTGGTCCGCAGATATACAAGGTGCAGATTATACAGCGCGATGTTTATCACAAAACATCCTATTAAAATCAACAAACTGCGTCATTGACTGTGAAAATGTGTGTGCTCTTCTTCTGCTCTTCACAGACACGTTCACAGCGACAGGACATGCCGCTGCTTCCTCCCACTGGCGGTTAATATTACTGCACCATTTCCCAAAATACACGGAGCCGCTATCCACACACAGAAACGACTCTGCCGTTTTTGTTTCGATCCACTCTGGAGAGTGTTTTTGAAAGTGTTTGTCTTGAAAAAAAATTGTGCAATGACTCTTGGGATTCTTTGGGCCATGAAGGATACACCTGTTGTAGCCTTCGTTTTCAGTGGAAAGAAGGCTGCATTCGCCGGTCACATTTCAAGGAGCCTTCCAAATGGGACAGCCTAGTCACTCCACTATGACATGCCGCAGATGAATATAGCATTCGAAGGATGCGGCCCCTGAATTAAGACATAGACTCATATACGTCTTTTCCACCAAAAGAACCAGGTGCTCGTTCGGTGCTAGTGCTGGTGCTAGTGCTTAGTTGGTTCTAATCACGTTCTTCCGAAGAACCGGTTTGTTTTTCCAGCGGCACGGAGCCAAGTTGGAGCCACGTCATTGCGTCACCATAAAACGTCACTACAGGCCTCGTTATGCTTCTGCGTCAAAGCTACGCGGTGGCCACGCCGTAGCTCTGACGCCGTCGAGCACCTTTCGAAGTTCTGCGTCGCGTTGGTCCGTGTCGCTGTGCAATTCACCGCCAGAACTGAAGGGGGCGCAAACTTGTTGATCGTTTGTTTACCTTCTGGCTTTGTTCCTGCTCTGATCAATCACGACCAAGAGAAATAAATAAATAAAAAAGAGCGGTGTTGCAGTTGAAGATGATCAATATTGAACAGCAAATGCTTTTATTGAAAATGTGGCGGCGAAAAAGAAAACGGAGACACGTGTGGAGGTCGTCTGTACGTCCACTGAACGAATCGAGGCGGAGGATGGGCGAATATTACGACACACGGGTGGATAAATGCACTTCAGGTATTTTTGTTTGTTATTTGCAACCATTCATAAAACACCAGAACACACACAGCACGCCGATCCATGCCGGCCAGAGGCTGGCCGTGTCGCGGAC
>OMMV01100366.1:3031-14608 GCA_900302635.1 Chatrabus melanurus
TTGGGACCCCCCCCCCCCCCAAGCCCCTCAGAATAAAGATCCACTTTTGAAAACATCTTACTTTTTGCATATAATAACAATACTGTTAATAATATAGTAATAATAAAAATAATCATGAAAATATTTTTATTTTTGCAAGCCAATTATACAGTTTTTGGCCTCTTAACTATTTATATATTTCCCAAGTTTGTATCTAAACCTTTTTTCAGGAGGTTGGTGAGTGACTATTTTAAATGACTAAGTGGAGCAGAGGCCGAAAATGGCAACCACCAAAAAAGTATGGAGGGTGAAAATTTTTTTATGTCAAGGCAGATATGAGGCCGATTTTATTCCCCCAAAAAAATATGGAGGCCAAAATTTTTTTTTAAAACACTATACCCCATACCATGACAGACCCTGGATTTTGGACTTGTTGCTGATGACAGTCTGGATGGTCCTTTTTGTCTTTGGGCCGGAGCACACAGCATCTATTTCTTTCTGAAAAAGATTTGGAATACTGATTCATCTGACCACAATACATATTTCCACTGTCCAGCCCAGATGCTTCCGAGCCCAGAGAAGTCAACGCCACTTCTGGACAAGGTTAACATAAGGCTTCTTTTTTTTGCCAGTAAACTTTTAAGTGGCATTTTTGAATATAACTCCATATTGTAGTGCTTGACAAAGGTTTCCCAAAGTAATCCCTTGCCCATGTGGTTGTATCAGCTATTGACTGTTTTTGATGCAGTGCTGTCTGAGGGATCGGAGATCACAGGTTTTCAGCGTAACCCTAATCAGTACATTGTGAAACTTAATAATTTGCACACCTGGGGTTGATGCTGACCCCACCAGAACTACTTCTTCATTAATACTGTTAACATGTTTTTATGTATGCCAGTCTTCCAGATATCTGTAACATGGTCACTTTGCAACTATTTTGAAAAGAGACTTGAGTATCTGGCTGATAAACCACATTTCATTTTGAAAGACTGAGAATTAAAAAAAAAAAAAACTTTTTCAAACACAACTCTTCAGTACAAAAATTCAGTACCTACTCCTACTCCCTGCAGTTGCTTGGATGCTAAAATCTTGAATAAAAACTGCTCTGACAGTACAGTAGTTATGAAAAATTCACAGCAAAATTTTGAGCTTTGTGTCGAGTCGAACCAGATACCATTATATCAAACTGGGTCCAAGTGGACCCCATAAGAAAAATTATTATGGAGCCCACAGTATTTAATCAAACAAGACAACTGTATAGGTGACAATTACATAAAATTTCAGCTGAATGACAGTTCAGAAAATATATCAAAAAAATATACACCTGGGGTCTGCTTGGACCCCAGGTGTACTGATGAGGGTTAAACTTGTGCCCTTGGCCTTTATGTACTGAAATTCCTCCAGATTCCTTGAATCGTTTGATATTTGCACTGTGGAGGGAGAAATATGCAAATCCCTTCCAATCTTTCTTTGAGAAACATTGTTTTAAAACCTTTCAATAATTTTTCTCAAGCATTTGTTGACAAACTGGAGATCTCTGCCTATCTTTGCTCCTCAAAGACTCAGCCTTTTGTGGATACTGCTTTTGTACCAAATCATGATTACAATCACCTGTTGACATCACCTGTTTGAAATAACTTCATTATTTAAAATTTTTTTTTTTTTTAAAAACCTCATTACTAGCCCTAAATTGCCCCGTCCCAGCTTTTTTTGAAATGTGTTGCAGGCCTGAAATGCAGGAATGGATGTATATTAACAAATGAAATGAAGGTGACCACACAAAACATGAAATATCTTGGGTTCATACTGTCTGCAATGAAATACGGTAGAAGTCAAAGCAAATGGAAGAATCATTGCCATGGTTTTTAATTTGCATTTTTCTGAGTTGGGGTTGTTTTTTATCTAACAGGAGGTCAGCTGACAGCAGTGCGGTGTTAAAAACTTCGCATTGATTAACGTAGCAGTCAGAGCTTTCATAGAAGGCAGTAGACGTCATGTTTTGACATCTGTTAGACAGATTTTGACTCCTATCGACGTGACAAAAGTCGAAAATTACCCTCCACCTCATCGAATATATTTTTGCGGACATTATTTTTCAGGCATTTTTTTATGAAACAATCACTTTGCGTTGGGGCCGTTTCAACTCCTCAATCACTCTTGTTTCACACCAGACATCTGCATTGTTTAAGACAGTGTCATTGAAATAAAAGGTAGAAAATTTTGATGATCCTCTTGACTGCTTTGTCGGACAGCAGCTTGTTAAGTCGGCCGCTGTGCAGCGCCTGAATCAGTGCTGCTAATTTGCGGCCCGGAAGCCTCTATTTGTTTTGAAATGCTTCACAGAGGGGTCTAGAGTCAAACTTTCAAGAAAATAGTGGCTGCACAGTGAGATCTGCCTGTGATGACAGAGGGGATTCTGACAATAAATATCCACATTAAATTTTGCTTATACCCAGATATATTGTTGGCACCCATGCAGTTGGCAGCAGTGAGATTAGTTATGCTGAAACTGAGTGATCCTGGAATTTGGATATTTTTTTTAATATGGTCATGTGATTTTTATTTAATTTTTTATTTTTTTATGTCATTATACCCACTCATTGGTAATAGTGATAATTTCACAGAAAAAATGTTTGTATTGTTTCTGTTTTTTGTTTTGTTTTAACCAATGATCACGCTTTGCAGGACTATGGTGGGATTTCCTAAATAATGATCACTTAAGTTTCACTTGTTTCTGAGTGCCTCACATTTTTCAGTTTTCCGCACAATGCACTTCACGATTCGAGGTCCATCACAATAATCTGCACATTGCTTGCTTTATAAAATAATTAATACTTGACAATTCACTAATACTGAGCATCAGAAAGGTTTCACTTCTGAAGACATAACTACAGTAGTGTAACAGAAGCTCAATTACTTGGGCTCATTTCCTCCTGAAGCCTACGCAAACAACCACAATTTGTAGTGGTATTCAAAACTGAAACTTTTTTTTTTTTTTTGACTAGACCGAGAGTTGTGTTTAACAGAAATCCGCTTGGGTTGCATTTTAGTTTTATGTTGTGAAACTACTTCTGAGGAAAATAACTTATTTAGATTTATATATATTTTGGCTTTCTCAATGTTCAAGCTGCTTACTTTGGCGATCTACTGTTTTTCATTGGGCAACTGGTATACAGTAGGCTTGTGTGAACTTGTGTACTGAAAGCATGTAGCTGGAACCTCTGGAATCTAACATGGGCTGGAACACGTAAACAGTGAGCTGAAAGCTGTGTAAAACTGTTTGGAGCTCCAGACATGGATGCCTGCGCTCAGTGGGATCGAGTCATATTAAACGGTGTTGGTATTAGTAAGTGTTAAAGGTCACTTATTATACAAAATGCACTTCACCATGGTTTTCAAACAATAATACATGTCATGCATACATAGCCTGTCTACAAATCCCCAAAAATGAGAAAAGTCCATCCTCTCCCTCTTTTGCCTGCTCCATCTTTCAGAAAATGTGTGCTCACACAGGCTAATCTGAGATTTTCCCTAGATGGCATCATCTAGGGAAATAACACCTGCTCCAGGTGGGTGACACTCCCCCAGCTATGTGTTCATTTTGCCTACTGAGTTCCCCTTGCAAACGCTTGCTCCGGTAAAACAAACATGTCAACGGTGCGAGCAAAGCACGGCAGTTGCTCTGTTATTGGCTGCACAAAGGAACGCGAAAGTCCCCCACCCCACGCCTGAGGATCTGAAAAACAAGTGGATTCATTTCATTTTTGATGGAAATGTACCCACAACAACTCCTAAAGTGTTGTATGTGTGTGCTAACCATTTCACTTTGGACTGCTTTCTCAACGAGGGCCAGTACAACGCAGGATTCACTACAATTCTGAAGCTAACACGTGGATCGGTACCGACTGTCCGTGACCCAACTTCAAACTTGGGAGCTTTAAGTTTTACCATTTTATGTTGCTTTAAAGTGTGTGGCGTGATAGCCTGTTGAATGTTTTGATAGCATGGCAGCTAATGTGGGTAAATTACACCTGAAACACACCACGTGTGTTGCATGCATTGCTCAACTGCCGCCTTTGACGGGCGCGCGTGTGTATTTATTACGTCTGAAACACACCGCCATAGTTGCGTGCATGTTGCTCGACTACGACCGCTGACGCACGTCACGCACAAGTCACATCCCCTTCCAGAGAGGGGTGTGGCCATACACAGCGCAATTGCTTTTGAAGCTACAGACAGAAACAGCCTGTTCTGAGCAGGGCTGAAACAGAGCTGCCTATAGGCATGCTAAAATCCACGATTTTTAGCAAGTAACTTCAAAGACATGTTTAGGGGACCTCTGAGACTTATGTAAACTTGTTGTAACTCTGAGACTTATGTAAACTTGTTGTAACTCTGAGACTTATGTAAACTTGTTGTATAGGAGTATATTACGTGAGCTTTAAATGAGATAGAACTTCTTGCTCAGACATGGGTCAAAAGGCCTTTCTGAACCCTGGCTTACATTTAAAACCCCCTTACCTGCATTGGGGACTTAGCATAGTTGTGGTTGTCCAGGAAGGCAGGCAGGCGCTGAAAAATGGGGTTAGGGCTGGTGACCTGCTGGGGGCCTCCTGCAGTCGGTACAGGTGGTTTGCACATAGTTTTAGTGTTGCTTGCGGGGCTAGTGGCAACCTGGGACTGTACTCCTGGCTCCTCAACTGAATCTGGAAGAAGAACGAAAAATATTTTCTGCATACATGTCCAATATGTCTATGATAAGGACTGACAATTTTGCAATAGGCCAAGGAATCAAGCCAGTTATGTACCCGAAGAAGCCTGGTCAGCCCCCTGGGCTGGCTCGGCATCGGCTTCTTTCTTAATCGCAGCAGTACCATCATCAGGAGAGGAAGACTCCTGCTGCTTCTTGTCCTGGACAAGCTCTGGCTGCGTGAGGCGTATCATCTAGTCATAACAAAAAAGATTTTAAATGTCCCTCTGTGATACAAATAGCCACAAGTTTTATTACAGCAATGACAAATAGGTAGCTGGACAGCCAAAATAAAGGTGAGAAACTGTGTCGTTCAATAATGTATTCAGTCAGAAGAATGAAATCATTGCTTATCTACATAAGCACATAGTGGCGAAGTGAGCTACCTGGACACAAGCCGGCGCCTGATCAACCCTGGCTGGGTCGCCCGGGGGAGGATGTCTGATGATAAGACCTGAAACACCCGTTGGTCCCGGGTCCATCACTGACGATGTGTCCAGGTTGCACCGCAAGGTGTATCACATAACTAGGTGCCCACTACTATCTATGTCTTCAGGCTCTTTATGTTGTTCTACCATAAAGTACAGGTTACCAAACATGCAGAGCGACTGTAGCCAGCTATGTGAACTACTGGGGACAAATCTGAATTGCAACAAATGTTTAATTTTTTTGATTTATGTAGCAACAGTAAACAAGGGCACGATGATTTTGCAAGGCTCATGGAACTCGGATCGGCCAATTCAGGCTGAGCAACAGTATGCAAGAAAGGCCACACAGTGCAGCGTGGCGGCCAAGCGGTTAAGTGTGATCGCTTTCAATGCGGAAGGTTCCCGGTTCAAGGCCACACCTGCCCAATCTCCATGTAATGTGGAGTTGCGTCAGGAAGGGCATCCGCCGTAAAACTTGTGCCAAATCAACATGCAGATCCATATTGGATATGCTGTGGCAACCCCAAGTTGAAATTGGGAGAAGCCGAAAGAACACAACACAACATGTTTGCACACACAATTCATAAAGCTGTATTAAGAATGAAATAAAGTCACTGATTCAGTCAAACGATTCAAGGATTTCAATGTTTTCTTCACCTTCTGGAGACCTTCCAGGACAGTTTGACGATTCTTCTTTAGAATTTCTAGTTTGGACTCGTACTTCATCCTGCGGTCAGGCACCACCGCCATCAGGTTAAAGCGGATGTCATGGTAAGGCTCACTAAACAGACACGAACAGCAAAATGTGAATAAAGCATTCACAGTGGGTAGATTTTTGCACCACATCAACTTTAGCTAACTGGTGCAGAACTCACCCAGCAGTGGCCAGACCAATCCTCTCCATGATAACACGCCGAGCTTTATCAGTCCATTCCTCCTCCTCGCCCCAGGGTCCTAATATACAGTGTGACAATGCACATTATTTCAGGCATAAATTATCAACATATCAATTAGTAATGAACAGTGTATTAATAAAAGCCACAACAAATTATCATGATAATTTTATGTTGTGGGGTGGATAAGGTCTACAGCTTACTCTTGTGTATAGTGCTTTTAGATAGTTTCTGTTGTGATTTGTCACTACATAAATAAACTGAATTGGTACCGTTACAAACAAAATATGAATGTTACAAAGTTACAAAGACAGAACAATGTACTTTATTTCTGTATCAGTATGGAGTCTTACCATGGTCAATGGGGTATGCCTTGAGTCCATCGAGCTCAAAGAGGCGGTCTTTGATGGGCACATAGCTAACAAAGTGGAAAGCTTCCATAGTCCGCACTGCACTGATTCCATTCTGTTTCTCCGGCAGGTGCCTGGGCTCCGGTCTCCATGGAAACACAAAAAGAGAACTTGAAGAGATGATGACCGCACACAGTCTGACACCTGCTAAAGTAGGGCAAATCAGGCACACTTTTTCCCCACCTCCCCATAAAATTCAGAAACTTCAAAAGAGCCACATGCCTCAAACCTACCTGGCATGGCTATTATGCGCTCGAGCAAGTTCTGGGGCATTTCCTATTGCATAGCCTTTGCTCTGAAAAATAAATCAAGACTTCAACATCACAACGAGGCAAGAAGAGAGGAAGCAAGAGAGACAGAGAGAGCAAGTGAGACAAATGAGATTGCTCACCAATGGTGAAATATATGCACCATTGATAAAGACCTGTGATTTTTCAAGCCATTTGAACACTGTTGATTTCTCAATTGACATTTTGTCGGTTTTATTTTTACAATCATTGGCAACTGTCCGTTTTTATCCATATAATGTGCATGGCAATTGTCAGGTCTGATACATTTAATGTGATTAAAAAAAATACCTTAATTTTCATAACTATTTCTACTATATTATTAATAATTATGCACTCTCCAGCAACTCACTGTCTTCTCAGAATGTTACAGCCTAAAAATAAACAACCCCTCAGTCCTAAAGCCTGGTCTACACTGTGAGCTTTTCAGCAATCTTATAAGTTCACTGCAAGCCACACTGCGTGGTATGGATTTATTTAAGACTCCAAATGTGACGTGTGCAGACTGTGCGATGTAACAGAGTCGTGGGGAACACTCTGAATTAAACGGCATCATGTCATCCCGACAACGGAATTAGAAGCTGTATTTGCCGACATGTCACACAAAATCTGTCACAATAGAGAAGACAAAGCTCATTTATGATAGCAGATGTTTCTGTGAGGGTGACTGTGCTTATCAGCTGTTTAGAAACAAATTATGTGCATGCATTATTCTCAGATTAAACAAAAAGCTACAAACCAACAAATCCCCCCACCCAGCTCTGGATAAAAGTTTGCACTGGATGACCTCATGAACTCAGTAGTAAGGCCATCTAGTACCTACCGGGTGCCTTGGAGTCAGCTGTATGTCGTGTCAAAATTTTGTGTACTGAGCTCAAGTGATAAAGACTCCATGAGCCAACATATGATTTTACACTCACTGACCCTGTGAGCGAATTAATATGCAAATCAGGTTACCGTTAGTATGGTGATCATTGCCCCACGACTGGGATTACCCATGTGCCATTTTTGTTTAGTTTGGGCCCAAAGGCCTTGGAGATATAGTAGCAAATGTTCGGATGAATGGTACTCTTCACTATATCGCCCACGGAAACTTTGTTTGTTGGGCGGGCATAATAAGTGAATAAAAAAAGCTAAATATTACAGCATGCAGGAAAAGAATAGTGCCACCACACACAAATAAATAAATATACATAGACATTAAAGAGTCATAGTAAAAGAATAGTATAAAAGACATCTTACCTCGGGACTAAAGCCTTTAGTAAAAGCTTTCATACGACTAAGGGTGGTGCCAAGCTCAACGCCGCTGCAGTTCAGAAGCACACTGAGCAATGCATGAGTGGCACAGGAATTTGGTATCAACTAAAAAAAAATAAAATAAACAAATAAATACTAAACCAGTCTCGATGTAATTCAACATTTCACAAATCGTTTATTTTTCATTAACAGTCCATTGGCTTAAATGTATCTTCTTTATATTAGAAACAGTGCAAAAACACTCAAGTGGCATGACATTCCTCAGACCTCTGCTATGAATTCTGTGGAGTCACGTCATGATGACAAGCCATTTAGTACTGCTGTCAGCCATAAAACATTTTTAAATGACCACCTATGCAGTCATCACTGATATACAGACTTTATATGGAGAAATAACAATTATTGTTAATCAATGATCACAGACACTTACCTGATGGGCAAAGAACATATCATTTACAATTTCCTCATCAATAACAGACGTTTCATCCACCAAAGTATTAACTTTCCTCCTGGAGCGACGCTCCTCAATCCATTTGAACAAGAAGATGAAGCCATAGACAGGACTGGAAAACAAAATGTCCAAGATGCTTCTTTCATCATTGCTGAATTTGGATTTAAATGAGAAATAATTGCGGGGGGGAAAAAAATCTAAATTGGTGTGCACCAGGTTGGGAACTTTTGTTTCTAACATTAAAAGATAACAAGGAATGGAACTGCCTTTATATTGATTTATTTTCATTTTTTGTATAATTAATACATTTAGACATGGAATTCAGAAATTAATTTCTCTGAGTGAGGCATTTTCACAGATTTTGAGTCTCTCCCTTAAAACTACATTGTCGCACATTTCTTCAACGTCTTTTCAATATTGATACATGTGAATTTTCAAGACTAACACCCTGTTACACAATGACAAAGTGCTTATCATAGGCAATGATTCAGGTCTCTGTAAGATAAGCCGTGATTTCTTTTCAAAGACACGTCCCAACAGTTACAAGAGATCAAAGGCTTGGCTATCAATGAAGCCCAACCATACCGGACTTGTCACCGTTCGGTATTGACTTTCTTGGTTTAATGCAACTAGCACTGAAACAAATGATTGAATAATGGAAAACTTGACTAACACAAAAGCAACAATTTATCAAAAAAAACAAAAAAACAATCATTCTCTTGTTCCTGCTGGTTATATATGATAAATATAGCTTTTTGGGTGTGGGACTGGATCAGACATAAGACATCTGAAACCATTACACAGGTCTGTTGGAAAATTTAAAAAAAATAAATCAACAGATTAACCAAAAATCACAAAAATATCAATGCAATTATTGCTTACCAAAAACACATAGATATGATTAGCTCCATGTTCCATACCTTTGACACTTGCTTTGAAGATCATAAATTTCTTCTACTTGGACACCTTTGACACCTACACAACAAGCACAAACATACTTAAATGCTTTTTACGCTTTGTAGACAAAACAGCAACAAGCAGGAATGGCAATACCCAAAACAGCAATGGCACAAACAGCAATAAACACAAACAACACACTTTACCAAAATGGCAATATTGAAATACCTAAACAGCAACAACAAAGTTTACAATAAAATAATAAATATATAATATTATTGATAGTCCTAGCTAGGGCTGCATGATTTGAAGAAAAAGTCATATTGCGATTATTGTGGGAAATACTGCAATTTGCGAATGCGAAATGGTAAATGTAAGATCTTGTAATACTGCAGTCAGGTCCATAAGTATTTGAGCAGCGACACAATGATTCCAATTTTACCTCTGTTGGAAAAATGCGCCACAATGGAGTTGAAATGAAACAATCAAGATGTGTTTGTAGTCTGGACTTTTAGCTTTAATTCAAGGGGTTTAACAAAAGAGGACCACATTGGAAATAAGTGTATTTTATACTTTATGTGTTATCCTCGGTGATATTTATATTTGTATTGTACAGGTATGAATTTTTACCAAAATAAATTCAATCCAAACATATCACTAACCATTTAAGCATTACAGTCACTTTTATGCACAGTCACACCATTTTCAGAGACCATATATAATTGGACAAACTGATTATTCAGTGTTTCCCCTACAGTATTATAGTATAGGTGGCACACAGACCACAGCAGCGCACACTCACTGCAGTGTGTGATGATTTATTTATTTAAATCACACTCTGACGATTATATAACTGCACAGGCTGATGATGACAGCGATGCAATTAAATGCGCAGCCCTAGTCCGAGCACATATAACTTATATTTGTATGGATGGCATCGCATGCTGTCATATATTATGCAACAACAAAATAGAAAAATTAAATCATGATACAAACCTGCTCTCATATAATTTAGTAACAACAAACTAGACAGCTCCATAGTTTGTATAAATTATATATAATACCTATTGTAAAAAAGACTCATAATGTCAACAGTAAAATAGTGAAATAGCCAATAAATGAATTAATAAGCAAACGTGCTCTTACATATTGGCAACAACAAAAGATGAAATTATTAATGAAATAATCAATGTCAAAAAGAATTAGCTACTTTTCTTATTTTCCTGAACATAAGCAGCCAATGCAACATTTATTATCATTTAAATTTGTTGTGACAAGAATCCAACAAATATTATTTATTTTCTTTACATATTCCCACGTATAATCAGAGAATCTTTATGTGTAATTCAATGTCTAATGTTAACCTTACCATTAATAGTAAGGTTTACATATATTATATTGTATATGTATTATACATGTATTACATACATATATATATATACACACACACACACACACACACACACTTAGGTGAATGTATGATAAATAATGCAAACCTCAAAATGTTTGCATACTTGTTACAAAATTGACTAAATTGATGTACAAGGCATGGCAAGAGCAAGACTCATATGTGGTGTCAGTCTGAATTTCTAACATAAGTATTAAATAGTTTGAAGTGGCTACAGGTACGGGAGATCTATCCCGAAACATGAATTCTACAGGTACGGGAGATCTATCCCGAAACATGAATTCTACGGTACGGTAGGAGAAGTACAGAGCTACAACAAACATTTGTATAAGCGGTGGGGTTTCAAGTTCTGTGCATCAGGGTTAGTGTTAGGGTTAGAATCAGCCGTGTCTGTAGAAACTCAAGAAAAAGGGACGGCACCGGGGTTGTCATATGACGACGATCAGCCAATCAGAGGCATTCCGTCTCCCACACCTGTAGCCAGTGCCTATATAGTAAGTAAGTCCTTATAGGCCCTGAGGCCCCTTGGGCCGGTGCTTATCTTCGGTTTCCATGGCATGAAGTGGACAAGAGTCCTTGATTCCCCCTGGACGGGACACCTGTCTATCGCAGGTAATGCCTATATAGTTTTCATTTAAATCATTGTTATATCTTGGTATCTATAGTATGCATATTAGTACGTACTGCTGGTCTAAATCTGTGTGTGTGTGTGTGTCTCTCTCTTTCTATCTATATATATATATGTGTGTGTGTGTGTGGGCAGCACGGTGGCTTAGTGGTTAGCACTGTTGCCTCACAGCGAGAAGGTCCCAGGCTC
>OMMV01100403.1:0-12433 GCA_900302635.1 Chatrabus melanurus
CACTCTTCTTCCGCTTTCCTCCAAAGTGAAAGGCAGCATGCTGCCTCAACTTTCCCTCTAATCCATCATCGCCAGTTCCCATTCCCACCTGAGATCTACAGACACTCACACCTCTCGACAATGTGGGGGGGGAAATGAAAAAATGAAAAGTACGCTGCTTCACTAGACTACCTGCAAAAGGTTGCAAAGCTCCACAACAATATTTAAAATAAATTTCTTTTAAAAATCTAACGTCACAGCTACAAAAGCAGAAGTTTAAAGTGTCCTGCTCACAGTGCTTCTCCCCGTGGTGTCAAACTGTCGGAATTGCCGTCACACTGTAGGCAAACTCTCAGCAATTAAAATCAAATCAGTGAGAGAAAGCACTGGGATCAAGCCGACACGATGGCAATTGATTCATTACAACCTCATCTTATTGTGTGCAGCAACGTGTGCCCCAAGTGTTTAAGATCAGAGTAAAACTTCCAATGCAACAGGAAAAAAAGCCCAGCATATGGAGTAAGGCATGCCATCAAATATCTATTGAGGACTCTTAAGAGCTTTTATTTTTGGGCAAAAAAGTACCATTATGTGTGCAATTTACTGGTTGGTACATGCCATTTATTGCTAATTAGCCAATCCTTTCAAAACTTGATTAATAGCAATCCAGGGTGGCGTCTGCATCAAAACCTGGTTTGTACCATCACAACACAAATGTTCATGATTGTTCACATATTTCAAAATTGCAGATTGAAGTTTTCCTGGAATTACAAATTGCATTTGGCTACCGACTGGCAGTAAAGAAAACACCAACAGCAGTTAGCATTAGCACGTTAGCTGCAGTTGATGGTTGCGTCAACCGTGATTAACTTAACATTATGATTTATCAGCAATGTTTCAGATGCATCATTGGCAGAATGTACTGATATTCTCAGAGATTAGAATGATTACAGGATGTCTAAATAAATAAAGTTGTCATTTGTAAGTGTAGCAGATTTAAGCTTTTTTAATACTGCAAAGGTTTTAGGTTTTTAGTAGATTGACCAGGTTGTTCCACATGTTAACCTCTTTATTTGAGATGCATATTGCTTTCAAGTCACTTCCCATTTTTACACTTGCTTTCAAAACAGAAGGTTCCCAGTTCAGGACCACCCCATGCCCATTGTCCACGTAATGTGGAGTTCCATCACAAAGGGCATCTGGTGTAAAACTTGTGCCAAATCAACATGCAGTTTTAGACATTTTAATTACGTTATAATCAACACGGTCACGACATTTTCCCAGAATAAGTTCACTTTTTGTTTTACGATTTTGATCGTGTTTAAACATCTTGAACAATTATGCCTCCAGGTGACAATTGTGTCGCATATGTATGCGAGAACTCTCGTTCGCTACAAACGGCTGAAAACAAAATATTGGCGTATCAATGGGGCAGCTGCAGTAAAAGCTCTCAATTACTTCACAGGAACTTGTGGTTTTCTGAACCTTCTAATTACATGGTACAGTTATTAATGCATTCTTGCATTTTATGATTACAGCATATATTGCTGGCAATATTCAGTTATCCAGCTGGCGATAAGGACCATGCACTGCTGAAGAGGCAACGGCCACCTTTGTTGTTCATTGTTCAAGAAAAAAAACAAAACAAAGAACTTACTTGTTAGCTGATTCTGCTAACAGCAAACAAGTGTCACGGTATGGCTATCTTACCAAAGAGGCTTGGAACATATTTTATGTTGTACTTGTGTTCTTTATATTGCCTGATTTTGGTTTTATTGTGTGTTCAATACATTGTTGATAATGTTCAAAAAAAAGTCCTAGACAAGATCCATGATAAACTGATCAGCGCCAACTTCGGAAACTGATGCAGAGTTGATAGAAACGGGTGTGTTTATAGCATGTTGTACCACCAGTGTGTCAACAATTACGAAATAGGTTGCTTGTGTCATTTCGTTGCCATTTTCAGCATACAGTGCATTTTTTTTGTGTGGTAACGCCTCGTTAATTCTTTTATTCTTTTTTTTTTTTTTTGCTAAATTAATTTTTCAAAAAGGGATTCCTTGCAAACAAAGCAATTGTCAAAACTGAGTACAGCTGTCAAAGGCTTCATTGCTAACATTGTTTTAAAACGACTAAGGTTGTAAAATCCTTTATTATCTGCAATTTAAAGAGTTTCATGATGGCCATCATGAAAGGGTCAGGGAGCAAATTACACACTTCACTAGCCAAATGTCCAAATACTTTTGGTTCCACAGACAAATGTCCTGATGAGCACACTTCATGATGGATGTTCCCATGTCCCTGCATTTACACTTCACACTGTGCCACTTGGAGCAAACGCACACATCTTAGACGTGCTGAGTGCATTTGGGGCCACTGAATTACCACTGCAGTGCAGATATCCAGAGGATTTATGGATGCATCAGAGCAGTGTCACATTTTCACAATCTGGGCAGTTAAAAAAAAGGCACACTGCTGCACAGAACAGCAAATAAAAACCTTGTGATAAACTCAAGCACAAATGAATCAATTTGTCTCGAGACAATCAAGAAACTGTCCAAATAGGATTTCCTGCAGAGTTCATTTACACATCTGCAGCACGATGCATCGTCCAGCATTAATGTTTACCATCGACCAAGCTAGGTTTTGTGTTTTTCAACCACACGTTTCATAACTCAATAAAATGAGTCTCTTCACATTTGAATTAATGACTGCCTCCGGTCTGCAGCAAACGCTACATTGTTTCAGTCATTCTGTAGTATGTTGCCCTCTTCTGGCTGGAAGGAAGAGGTACAGGAATTAGAGGTGTGAGTGAGAATCAACTTTGAAGCAGATTAAATATAAAGTATTGCATCAGTTTTAGCAGCAGTTTAATTTATGATGAATATTGTTCTGGTCACAAGACATATTTTGCCATTATCTTGTAATTAAAGAGGATTTTTCTTCACATCCAGTGTCTTTACTGAATCTTTGTTAACACTGTGATGGTCAAGATGTCCAAGTCATGTGACATTTTTAATAAAAAGTGTGATAAAGTATTGCATAGTGATATTTAGTCCCTCACCAGACGACTGTATGCAAGGCTACATTGAAGGGCAGAGGAATAAATTCCAGGTGTGACGAGTTGAAGGTTATTTTAAGGTTTGCTGCAGAGTTGTCAAAATCATTATTTGCAGCAATCTTTTTTTGCACCAAGATTGATTCATCTTAAAATTAACTAAAAATCGAGCACATGCGGCCCTGCAGTGGAGTATGGCCCAAATAAGCATATTCCATGACGGGGGTCAAAGCAACAGGGTCCTACACCAGCATTCCAAGAGGTATCTTCACAACAAGTTTGACATTTGTTGGTCTTACAGTGTAGGAAATGTTTCCTACACTGGTGCAATATGGTGCAAACAATCATTTACAGACAAAAATACTGATGGAATGCAAATCCATTCGTTTTTAACCAGGAATCCAGTGGGTGGCCACTAAGAAGTGCTTTTCATGTTGTCATCATGAATGCAGCAGACAAATTCATCTTTTGAGATTGACAGCAGCATCTCCTTGAGAACGCAAACAGTTTAAATCCTCAGCGCTGTGCACGTTGAGGCTAAAGACGTCAAAAGAAGTGGTGATGTCACGCCAACAAAAATTTAAGATAAATAACTCAACTGTCAGTTTGCATCAACTGTCAGTTTGTATCAACTGTCAGTTTGTATCAACTGTCAGTTTGCACAAGAGAACCGAAGCCTGTTAAACATCATAACGTTTGTTTTGAACCCTTCGTAATTTGAGTGTGCAGGACCCACGGCAGGATATCAAAAGCACCACTCTGCAGATTCTGACACGCACTGGGAATGGAGATTGAAATAGCCGTCATTTTTGGAATGTTTCTCCATTTGTCTAACTGTTGAGGTTTGACATTTTTCATCCATGTGTTGCTAAAAAAAAAAAAAAACACAAAAAAAACAAGATCCAGCGTTTTGTTTTTTTTGTTTTTTTAATGCATAGCTATCTCAACCACCATATTAATAAATATTAGTTATGTCACTGAATGCACACCTAACTCAACCACAATACAGCCCACAAGCCTACAGCCACCTAATGCAACAAGAAAAACATTTGCAGTCTAGTCTTAGTATAATTTGTCCGATGCAGCTACTTATATATATATATATATATATAAATAAATAAATGCTCGAATCATGTTGAAAAGTTTACCACATTATTTGTCTGATCATTAGAATTCCATAAAGGTGTAGTTTGAACCATCTATGGTCAAACGTTATGGAGTAAAAACAGCATAAACAGTAACAAAAGGCCAGTTTCAGTTTGTCCAGTGGTCAAAAATAAAGTTGGCCCAATTTTGGGGTTAAAAATAAAAATAAAAAAAGCAATGCAAATTACTGGTTGAACTAATTGCATTAAAAAATTTGAATAGTTTTGAAAACTTGAGCTTCAAAGTAATGGGCAAACAAAGTCAACGGCCATTGTATTGTAGATGACGCGTGTTACCACGTAAGGTCATAACGAAGCACAACAGAAGGTGCAAACGATTCCCGTTTAGTGGGCTCAACTGCACAATAAACTCAACTCCTTTTATAACAAATGTTAGTGAGGTCACTGATACCTCTTTCCATGAATACAGGAGTATGTCTATAGACTCTTAGATAATTACAACGGTGGTTGAGCTCCCTGGGTAATTTTGCCCGCTAATGTATTAATTATTAGGAAAGTGATTGCGATCTAACTTAGAATCTATAGACAGACTCTTCTATTCATGGAAGGTGGCATTAGTGGCATTGCTAACAGTTACTACATAGCAGTTGAGTTAGCCGTCCATTCACATCCGCTATTGGCATAATTTCTGCAATAATGATAGTTATAGTTAAATGTCTTAGTAAAGAAAACACGGGCCACAGTTTCTGGTATACACATTATCCATTAGCATAAGCACTCACACTTAAGTGTGCCTGATGTTAATGGTTAGCGTCAACTGGTAACTGTTACCATCTGCAGCAAACCTGACTGCATGTACTACAAACAATAACGTAATTAGACCGTCATCGTGCTGCTGTGCAAAACGGGCGGCGTGGTGGCCAAGTGGTCAGTGCACTTTCTGCCAAAACAGAAGGTTCCCGGTTCAAGGCCACCCCTGCCCATTCTCCATGTAATGTGGCATTGCGTCAGGAACATTTGTGCCAAATCAACATCCAGATCCATATTGGTTCCTCTGTGGCGAGCAACAAACTTACGTAACTGCTAATGCGTTACCCCCACATGCTAACTGCGGCTGGCTCGCATTTTCACCATGAACCAATGTCTGATATAAATAGATGTTTATTCCACACTTGGAAACTTAGTCATTCCCGGAAAACTTTTATCACCGTTATGAGCAATAAAATGATCAACTTGCTATTGCAAAAATGGGGATAAAATAAGAAAGTTGTCAAGACAGTGAGATTTACACACGGCTCAATGCAGATTTCTCTCGCGGGGAAACAACATGGGGTTTGTAGATTTCGAGTAACACCTGCTGCAATGATCATTCTCATTTCCTACAGATCGCTACGACATCCTCAGGGAGCGAGTGCCACCTGGCACATTCAGAGCGTGATCATCTGCATGCCGGGAGGTTATTCGCAGCCACAGCCGCGAACAACACCGGTGTAATATGTCAGATCATGACAAAGCATATGCCAAGAGGCTTCGCCTCCAGAGTCATTAAATTATTTGTTTTTTTTCTTTATGATGCAACTCAGAAACCCCTCCATCTTACTGCGCTGTGCCCCTCTATCCTCTCTATAGACCCATGGCATTAATACACAAAGCAGCAAAAAATAATTAGAGTCTGAAAGCTGCTTGGACCGATTCAAACGTGCCTGACACAGACACCCGAGTTCTGGTGCAGGTGCAGCTGTGGCATGCAGAGCGCGACAGCAGACTGATTCCAACAACGCAAACGTGCGCACACACACACACACACACACACACACACAAAATGGGCAACTTCACAGATCATCTTCAAGAAGCGACACCTGCTGCCAATCTAATACCATTTCAGCTCCAAAACTAGAAGCTACAGCGTCTCTTTCTGCAAAAGGTAAATGTGCAAATGTCTATTTTTAGCATGCACAAACTGCAGATACCATTTGTGAATGAATACAGTGAGAATTGAACAGAATCTTTATTTATACATTTAAAAATACATCACGTCTTACTCAAAGCTGGTTTTTACCCCACCCCCCCACACACACACACTTGTCACACATATTTAATTCATATTGTTTGGTTTATTCCTTTGCACTATGACAAGCATTTTGTAAGCTGCTTTGAAAAGAGCTTTACAATTTGTGAAAAATAAAAAGATACAATAATAACAATACACTGACAGAAAGATTTGTATGAAACCTGAGACAATAAACTTGTGAAATGTTGGTGCAGATCCATTTTTTTTCTTGTTTTATCAGCACTGCACGAAGGACATTTTTGATTCTCAAGAAATAGTGCATACTTTTCTTTTAAATTAACAACATGCAAGGAATTCCAATGCCGATTAGCACGTGCAGTTTTATGTCGATATAGAAAAGGGTGACTGTTTCAATGAAAATTAGATAAAGTCAGGTGGTTATCGGTAGTTTAAAGGTCAAAGAGTTGTGTTGGGGTCTACACTGTTCAAGGGTCTCCACTCCGCTGAGTGCCGTTTCAATATTATTGTGGGCAGACATGAAATATCAGCATCGAACAGTTTTCTGAGCTGTAATATACAGTAACAGTTTGAAGTCAGGCACTACAAATAATAAAAAGCAACAAAAATGGAAGATTTCATCATGCCGTGAAGGAAGAGCAAAAACTGAAATGTTTGGTTCTGCTGACAGGCAAAGGCTCAGTCAGCACTTACTGCAGCTTTGAAAATTTGTCATTTGATGCATCGTGCCAAGAACCTGACAAATGGACTTTCAAACAAGTTACTTCAAAAAACAAACAAACAAACAAACAAAAAAAAAAATGAAACTGGATATTTGTTTCAGCGCCGTCATCAGCAAACCTGGATTTTTTTTCCCCCAGATAAATGTAAAACACTGTCTTTGCATCACTGCATGAATTATTTCCTCAATGAACACATGCATCGTGTATGCAAACATGACCTAATGACATTTGCACATAAAAACCTATGATCTCTTGTATGTTACTGCCTCCTTTCTTTAAAAAAAAAAGAAAAAAAGAAACATTTTCTGTTGGAAATCATACTGTATAAGCCTGTGTGGCTTCTGTAAACATGGAAGAGTAGAGATTTAGTCAGTACTGAAGCTGGTTCAAGGTCACTAAATCAACTGTGGAATGTGATTGATGCTGGAATACATTCTGATCATATTGTATTTATAGGACAGATTGCTGATCAATACAACATGAATACTTTTACAGTGGTGATGAAAGCATATATGGATTTTGCATTTTATTTCACACATTCTTCACTTGTGACTTCTTCAGACTCCTACAAAGCAGCAGAATTGTAAATTAGTGTGCACTGCTACTGGAGAAAATGATTTTATTTATTTATTTATTTTTAAATGCATTCCAGACAATGTATTTAATATTCCACTTTCCTGGACAATTGTGTGGAAATGTCATTTCTCCACAGCCTTTTTTTTTTTTTTTTTAACTGTATAATCATTGTTGAAAGTTTTTCCGATTGGAGAAACGGCTGCAGGTCATAAGTATTTGGACAGTGACAATTTTGTAATTTCATCTCTGTACACCACCACCACAATTGCATTCAAACAATAAAGATTCCATTAAAGTGCAGACTTTCAGCTTGAAATCAAAGGGTTTAACAAAAATATCACATTAACCATTTAGGAATTACAGCTACTTTTATATATAATCACTATTTTCAGAGGCTGTAAGTAATCGGACAAACTAATAATCTTAAATACAAGGAGTTTTGTTAATCAATGACTGCCTGATGTCTGGAAGTCATGGATGTCATCGAATCCCGAGTTTCCGCCCTTGAGATGCTTTGCCGGGTTTTTACTGCAGCCTCCTTCAGTTGCTGCATGTTTGTGGGTCTTTCTGCGCTCAGTTTTGTCTTCAGGAAGTGGAAACATGCTCCATTGGGTTGAGATCAGATGGCTACTTGGCCATTGAAGAATATTCCATTTCTTTGCCTTGAGAAGCTCTTGGGTTGATTTCGCAGTATGTTTTGGGTCATTATCCATCTGCACTATGAAGCTCCATCCTATCGGTTTGGCAGCACTTGGCTGAATCTGAGTGGATAGTGTAGCCCGACGCACTTCAGAATTCATTATGCTACTTCCATCAGTAGTCATATATTCCAGGTGTGAGCTTCAGGCTACCTGTCTGTGTCCTTGGACAACACACTTCATCTACACTGTCCCAGTCCTCCCAGCTGGTACCGGACTTAGTTGGGGAACTACCCTGCAATAATAATAATAATAATAATAATAAAAAATTCGATTTATATAGCGCCTTTCAAAAAACCCAAGGATGCTTAATGACTGCTGTCCCAATCAAGGGGAGTTGTAAGTTCTTATCTGCTTCATGCAGTGGTTTTCAGGGATAAGCGCTGGCCCATTGGGCCTCAGGGCCTGGATCGGACTTGCTTCTTCTGAAAACAGAGGGACTGTGTATAAAAATGGCTGAAATTCCTGAATGGGTAATGTGATATTTTGATTGAACCTCTTGAATTAAAGCTGAAGGTCTAACAACAAGCTTTTTGAATCCATTGTGGTAATTTCTGGAAATCCTTCTCTCCTTCCATTATTGGGTTTGCAGTAAATGCTACTTTGCATTTGTAGTTGGACAGTAATGACGTGATCACACAATAACATTCATGTTTGTGGCTTGCTCTCAATCAATAAATCTTGAACAGAAAAGGCAACCAATTGAAGCCATTTAGAACCTCTAAATGGACTAAAACCACAAGGAACGTGGTTTTTCATCTGTAACAATTTGCATATTCACCTCATTTTCAAGGCCATTGTCCTGTAGTGCAAATGCAAAGCTTTGAAATAAGCAAGACAATTAAAGTCATCAGATCACTGTACTTGAAGTATTTCAACACCACCGTAGAAGATGATCCTCAGAATTAGTTACTGTTCAGATCTGCACCCTTAAATCTTACTTTTTTGTACCTTTGGGGTTCGGAGATGCCCAATCGATTATACGGCGCACCAGACAGCAGTTGAGCAGGACTTTCCTGGAGAAGACACGGTCTTTACGGAAGTGCTGCAGGTCGTCCCTCCACTGGTTCCTCTTGCTTGGTGTGCACATGGCTCACGCGTCACTAACAGTGAAATATGATGTGCAATTATTTGTAATGAGTTGTGCAACAGCCTTTGCACAAGAAAAGCTGAATTATTTAGTCAATTCCTTAAACTGTTGGAATTTTGAAGCCTAAAACCTGAAAAGTCAATGGTTGTAACATGGGGTAAGTACATAGTTATTGCAGCAATTATTATTCTGTATTATTACAAGGACTTTATTATTAGACTTTTCAGCCACGTTTGAAGTTTGCCAACAGGTTTGTGTAAAAACTACTGAACTGATTTCCACCAATATTGTTAAGACATTTGGGTCTGACATGGAATAGACACCATTAGATTTTCCCACAACAAGGCAGAACTGGGGAATCTTAATGAATTTGTGTGTGCATTTGTTTTTTCAACTTTGCAAGACGATGTGTTATGGGCCTTGGCAGAGGTATACAGTCCCTTCTAATTAACCCTGCATTTGCCTCAGGAACACATTTAAATAAATTTAACAGCAAAATCCAATGCAGAATGCCAAGCCAACTGTCTCAGGTTCAGCCAATGAACAACTTATGCTAATGCTTTTTGGCCCCATTTATGTTCAGCCATAATGAAATGCAAGACATTTCAGGCTGCCCTTTTGCTTCAAGAAGGTACGTCAGCTCTTCAAGCAAACTGGCCTGCATTGTCTCAAGATTTTTTCAGAGAAATGAGTGGGATTCCAGCTTTTCATTACTTGATAATACCACCAAAGTCAAACAAACAAGATTCCACATGTCTCCTAAATAAATTATGATGTGTTGACACCCGACCGAAGACAGTACTATCATTACAATCCACCTGAAGGTCCCATTTCGTGTTCCATCAACATCAGATGACCAACATCATGCAGCCACACTTCCAAAACAGGTTTTGGTTCCATTTAAGGATGACAAATTTCCATCCTTCACTGCCCCACTGACTTTACTGAAATTGAGCAAAACTGTCCCTCTGAGCATCATCTTACCTTTCAATTTAAGACACGATGTGCGTGCGCTCTCTCCTTCCTGAGTCCGCAAACGATCCTCAGGTTTCACACCAGCACTTTCTTTCCTGAGCGGATCAAAAGAGTGTGAATGGGGTTGGAGAAGGAGGGAGGACCGCTCTGTGGGAGGGAGAGAGAGGGAGAGAGAGAGGGGCAACACAGGCAAGTGTGTCTTTAAATCGACACGGCTTCTGCTCCAAGTGTCAGAGCTAAATGTGTTTGTGTGACCATCGGGGGAGGAGATAAATGGAGATGCATCCTCATCCAATCACCTTCATTTAATCCTCAAAAACTTTTAAAACCTTTGACTTATTATGAATTAGTACTGCAGATAAATTTTCAGATTATATTCCCCAGGAGTTACACAATTTTGTCTAAAAATATTACGAAACACACACTCCTGCGCTAAAAAGCCAAGCAACAACTGAAAGTTATTTTTCCCCACACAACATCAGATTATGTTTTCATTGCCATCTGTAGGATGTCTCATAAAGACTAACTGATTTCAATAAAAATTGGTGGAGCTGTAAGCTATGGCTCAAAGAAGAGCTTAAATTTAGGTGCAGATTCAGTTCACCTTTCAGGATCAAAGATCCTGCCATTTGTACAGTTTTAAAAGAAAAACAAACATGTTAGGACGAAAGCTCTGTGACCAGAGGTGTTTGGCGATGCCGATATCTTTGCAGGAGAACGAAGGTCCAAGTCTTTGAAGTCCTGGTGCTCAGACATAGATGAGGAGCATTGTGAGAGACAGTCAGCTAGGACATTTTGGCCGTGTGGTGCGTTTCTCTGTGCATGATCCAGCATGTAGGTGCCTTTGTGTTGAGGACCCCAGCACCTGAAAAAGGTCAAGGGAATGCCCATGTTTCACCTTGCTGCGGCAGATAGTTACTTTTGAAAGGTGGGGATGGATCAGTTGTCTGCCTAGGTGGTTGCCATCCAGGACCAAAGGTGGTTTCCATGGTGTCATGGGTGTGGCAATGCGCAACACCAGCGCATGCTCCCAGACTTGACTTGATCAGCTCAAAGGTCACCAATCAGGACTAAAATTGAGTGATCAGGAACAAAGACCAGGATTGCAGGTCAGCAATGAGGATCTAGGAATGTTCCAGAAGAGATCCAAGGAATAACATCTCACAGTGAAAAAGAAATAGATCAAAGGGAAAATATTAAAGATGTAAACTAAAGACCATTGGATAGTGGCAGAAGTATGTGCTCTCTGAGTGCGGCTTCTACTTGAATTTGGAAAGAAAACCAGAGAAAAGATGCAAATCTTCATATTTGTGACATTCAAACCAGATTAAGTTTGCAGTTTTCTCCTCAATGACCAATTACCCATACATTATATTTGATCAGATTTTAGCATTTTACCACAAGCTACATCTAATCAGATTGATGCAATAAATAATTTACACAGCAATTTTCAAGAGCAAAATCAGTATAGCAATGGTGAGACATATTTAAAGAACCATACATAATGTCCAAGGGGAAGCATGAATACAGAAAACAAAATAGGTCCCAGACAAGAACCTTGAGGAACACCACAAGACAGATTAGCCACTGATGATAAATAACTGGAATAAACAGCCATCTACAGCATTTTCTGGTTCTAGAACAGCATTAGGGTGACTCATCTGCTGGAAAACAAGCAGAAACCGCAGTTTAAGTAGCCAGATAACATAATTTTTTGACCATTGAAACGACCTAAAATTTTGTCAAAACCCTCCTGCCACTTTTTGAGCTGTTCACAGACAGAAATGATCACGTAACCTCCGCCCTCCTCTGGTGGGAATAAAAATTAAACACCATGTCTGCGTGTCTAGATTTTAGCTGGTTGTGCATTGATTTTACCATTCTGAATTTATCACCTCAATGCTCAACTCTTCTGGAATGTGGTGGCTGTTGAATTTCACCCAGTACTGGCTCACAGACATCAACCTTATTTAATATTTCAACATCTGACAGCATGAAACGTGTCAGTGTCGTGTAAATAATTGATAAATGATTTGACCCTGGTGATCCGTCAAATTGGTTCAACTTACATTTCAATACACTCAACATAATTACTGTGCTGTGAGAGATGATTATACTTCAGGGTGACAATGTTGCTAAACCCAATTACTTCCCCTTCCAAGATGAGCAAAGCATATTCTGTCCCAGAGAAGACAACGGG
>OMMV01100403.1:12453-31302 GCA_900302635.1 Chatrabus melanurus
TCTGGACAGAGAGCTGGGAACAGTGCCATCCTTTCCCAGCATGTTTAGACATCTGATAAAAACAAGTTAACAGATTGGTCTCAGGGTTACAGTACCATGTGCATCCTGCAGTCCATGGACAGGTGCATGGTCCACACCCAGGGGGAAAACTGCTTGAACCCACTGAACCCAATATTAACGAAATTTATATTCAAAAAGCCATGACTGCACATTGCTGTTCAAGAACAACTTCAGAGTACTAGTCTATTCCAAGGCCACTGCAGTTGATGTTTTGACTCACACAATGACAAATTGATTAATCCATTCATCAAATGACTGAAAAGTAAGTATGAATCCAAATGAAAAATAAGCATTTCTTGCTTCTCAAATGTGATCATTTGCTGCTTCCACTTTACAATACTGTAAACTGAACATCCTGTGAGCTTTGGATGAATGGTAAGAGGTACCTTCACATTGTCGGCATTAAGTGGGTGCTGGATTCAATCAGGGCTGTGCATCATCGTTGATTTTGTTTGCAATTTTCACAGACTGTATTTCAAGGCCCACCCAAGAGATGCCAAGTGTCCATTATGCTTGCTTTAGGATTGCATCACAGCTTTTGCAGATGGTATAGTTTTGATAGTGGCTTTACGATGATGCCCAGCATCACCAAATCTCAAGGCATTGGTACTCTGCTGAAAAATGGTGGATTTTGGGGCCTTGCTCAAAGTCAAACAGCAAAGTGGAGTGCGGAATCGACAGGTTGACTGGGGCAGCAGCAGTGGTAAAGGCAGCATTGCTTTGGATGGTCACAGCAAAGAAGGAGCCGAGTTTGAAGGAAAAGCTCTCAGTGTACCTGTCACTTTACGTTCCAACATCACCTCCTGTGACCATGAACTTCAGATTGTGACTGAAAGAATAAAATCTGATAAAAGTGGGTGAAATGAGTTTCCTTGACAGGGTGAGGTGCTTTGACAGCTGGAAGGAGCTCAAAGTAGAAATGCTGCAGGTGGCTCATTCTTCTGATAAAGACGCCTCCGAGATATCTCCCTTTGGACAGTTTTAGGGGTTTTTTTGTTTTGTTTTATTGAGCACCTGGTGGACCAAACCCTTAAACTCGCATGAAATAACCACCATAGTGTTGAATATGAACTTTAATCATTTCAGTTGAAAAATCTTTGGGGCTTGCCAAAATCATTTTAACTTTTAGCATTTTTTTATGTAATGTTAGTCGTTTGAGCGTAATAATAATGTATATGACTATAATAAAAATATCAAGATATATAGTTACCATATAAAATGCAATGAGACAAATCCAAAATTTATTTTATTTTATTTTATTTTTTAAATTGAAATGAAACCTTTGCTGCCGTTCTGTGTTCCTGATTTTTGTCTGCCGTTTCGGATCGATTGCTTGGTATGAAAACTGTTACCGAACTTTGCCTGTTTTTGGATAACCCTCTGCTGCCTCCCTCAGAAAGACTGTTGCCTGTTGAACTGATCACCCATGTGCCTGACTTTTTGCCCATCTTTTGACCAAGCCCGTTTGTCTGCTGCTCAAAGATTGCCAGCTATTTTTGAATCGAGCTTTTGTTGACAAACCTTTTTTTTACTTGCCTTCCTTTGTGGTTCTCTGCACTGGGGTCCCTTGCCAATCCATTAGTTACCAGGTACATACCAGCTGTCTTTTGCCAAACCTTAATGTTCTTATTCACGTGCAACAGCACACAACCCAACTAAAAATCAACAGAAAATTTGAAAACGGGTGATGGATTATTTCAACCAAAAATTCCCAGATAATCAAGCCACAACAAATGACGACAATTAACAAGAAGACTGAACCAGACAAACTCATTGTTTTTTACTCTCCTCATACAACTATTGTCGTACTATTTTCTCAAAATACAATTCTCCCACTGTGACCTTCATACATGACAGTGTTTTATCACATTTGGAGGGTGATAATACCTGTACTCATGCAGTTATTGGTTTTAATAGAAGTTCGAGGCCATCAGTCACTTCATGTCATATCAAGGCGTTAATAGAACAACTTTTTGGCCTCGGTGTTGCTTCAAGCAGATTTGTGGCTCAAAGCTTTCTTTCTTCAATAGCATGGCTTTTTTCAGGAAACCTCAAGGAATATTAAAAAAGGCCACTGTCTGGCAATGAGATGATGGACGATGTACATTCACAGCAACAGGCTCATTGTAACTGTGCGCTGCATTTCCATAAAGCCTTGCGAATATAATGCAATAACCCATTAAAGAGGCCGTTAGCCGTATCACCAATGGGGGCGGTCTGCCCAGCAGCATCAGTAATGCAACAGAAAAAAAGTGCTTTAGAGTCATCTACCATATTCCAAACATCAATTTCCTTTAATATTCAGGATATAGCAGTGGAGAAAAGCCTCCTATATATGTTAAGTGTCTTAGAAGATAAAATATTAATTAAGCCCAACATGTAAAGTTGCAGGATGTAATGAAACCTAAACAATTGTGCTCCCTTGTGCTTACAGTGAATGCTGCATAATTTAAGGCTCACAGGAGGTTGAGAAAAACGGATTGAAACCAGAAAGATGCGCAAGATTACATTTGTTCTATCTGGACAGAAGGCAGCATTACACTCAATCCACTTTTCAAAAAAGTGGATTCAATGGTGACATTGTTCACACAAACGGCTCTGCAGAACCATGTAAAATCCATCACAACCAGTTGGTACATTATCCATCAAAGGCTTGAAGTAAGCCACGAGTTTGGACGCCATCGCCAGTTGCAGCGTCACGATGGTTTGGAACCCTTTAGCTCAGCATTAGCGGGTCACCGAGTGCTGTGCAGCCAACACAAACTTTCTCTTCCCAGTTTCTCACAGGCTCGACCTTGTCCTCAAGAGTGGTGGCTATAATTAGCCGGCTGCATGAGGAAACAAGCCTATGGATTAAATAAACTGCAGTGCAGTATTTGACGTGATAACAAGGGTTTGTGTTGTTGAACTTGCAGGACGTAGCAGAGATGAGTTTGCTCATTTTGAAACATGAGAAATCTATAATGGCATCCCGGTGGAAACACTCGTTAACTTATTAAGACAAGCTGAAATCAATAAAAATCACCTCTTCACCGAGTAACCCGATAGGAGAGAGAACATACTGACAAAAAAATGTCAATGAGTGTCAGATTTACAGGAAAGAGTAATAACGCTGCCTGAACTATATCAGCAGCTCTCCTCTTATATTCCCTGTTGCAGCCCTGACTGAAATAAACAGCTTTACTCAAATTTGGGCAATTCTGCAGTAACGGAATTACAATGACCGCAAAATCTGGCCATATTTTAGCTTACCATTACCCATTTAAAGAACAACGATCACCTAATGCAAAACTCATACTATAATTTGAGCAATGTTTGCCTGTTTATTCCTCTGCTGTTCCTAGGCCCTTTGGCTAGTTTCCACCAAACGTGGCATGTGGATGTCAACCCTGCCATTGTTCTTAAAAGGTTTGTATTGGCAAAAGTCAAGGTCAAAATTTAGATTTTCACTCCAATTTCCACCAAACTTGGCACACATGTGTAGATGGATTCCAGAATTGGTCATTGAGATTTTCCAAATTTCAATAACACAAGTCAAAGTCAAGGTCATGTTTGTTTGTTGGCCTACTTCTACAGGTCCCTTGGCTGAGGGATATGGATTAATATGGATTAAACATGGCACACATATGTGGATTCCAGAACTGCCCTGGTAATTGGTTGGCAAGGTCAATAATTTAGGTCAAGGTCCAGGTCATTGGGATCAAAGGTGAGATTTCCACCATGCAATGAACTGTGTTGTTCACCAGGAAATCCTTTCCTAAGCAAGGTGACCACATCCTTATTGATGGTATACTTATCCTACCTATCAGCAACAACCCTTCATGCTCAGAGGTAGTATTACCAAGTAAATCACAAAGTGGCTAGATTTTCCTCTGAGACGTGATGTACCATGTTGCAAACAAATTTTGTGAACTGGTTGGCAGTTGGTGCAAACATGTACACGCAGAATATGTTGTACGATGTGTTGTTTTACACCCACGCACAGTGGAGTAGTTGCTTTCAATCTCATGTTTGAACAAAATAACACCAAGAGTATTGATCTGATTTGGACAAGTCTGGGTGGAATGATTGAGGCTCAGCCAAGGACAAAGTTATTTAATTTTGAGAATAACCCATTAAATAACCCGTCACAGGCCAAGGTCAAAATTTGGGCACAATGCTTATACATAGAGGAATTGGTTAAAGATACACCGATGGTTACTATTTAACACTAAAATGAAGTCATACATCACCTTTCTCTTCTTCACATGACCTCTAACCTTGGGTGACCTTGACAGGCCAACTTAAGGTCATAACTGTTAAACTCAAAGTTTGGAGCTGATAAGGATTAAACATGGTGGAAGGGTTTGTGTGTTACTCAAAGATAAATGGCTCAATTTTAATACAGAACTGATGAAATATCAAGGCCACACAGAACCACATATTATAGCATCAATGAATCACAAATAATTAATTTGTATAACTGTGTGTCAAACATGTGGTGTGCATGTTGCACTCCCCCGAGTTATGGGGTGCCGTATGTAAAAATTCAGTCACACTTTTCTAGCTGATATATTTTGAACATTTAGCTCACGTTCTTCACATTTAGCTCACTTTCTTCACATTAGAGGTAGAAATTAAATGGTGAATCTAAATCTAAATGTTAAATCTAAATCGGTCGGCAAGTGTAAAGCTAAATGTTTTACACCCTAACCCAACACTAACCTTCGTTAGCATTTTGTTTACTATGGCCTGTCAGCAAAACATGCCATGTCAACTCAACAATGTCCATTTTAACTAGTGGTGGTCCACATCCCAAACTCAGGTAATTACCTCAAAAAGGGGGGGGGGAAAATGATCTGTGATCAACTTATCAATTCTTTAACATGTTAAACGTCCAAATTCAAAAGAATCTAGAATTTAAGAATACAACTTCAGAGAAATTGACAAATACACACATTATAGAGGGCAGCCGACTGTCACATGCACACAGTCGAATCTTTGAGCACTCCGCTGCCCTCCGGTGGTTTGCGTCGTTGTTCGAGTCAATGTGTTGGAATGGCTCCATAAATTATTCAGCCGAGGTGCCCGCTATCTAAGGATAACAGTTTGGTCCAGAAACACTGCGAGCACAGAATCGGGGCACCTTCTGTGTAAGGATGCGTGTCATCAACAAAAGAATCCATAAAGCCTGTGTGCAGTTGATGTTGTAAGGTCACTTTAGTATCCCCGGAGATGTTCCCTTTTTTAGGTCAAACAAACTACATAACTGGAGTAAAGTTCTGAGAAGAATCCAGAAATCTATACCTGTTCCAGGCATTTAGAACACTGACAGCATCTTAGCTTGGTTAAAGGCGTCACATCACACACTTTAAAGAAACAATCTAGGTCACCAGATCTTCAGGTCCACAGCTAAAACTACCAAAAAATACATAAAAAATAAAAAATTAAAAAAAAATTACTGCTTGAGTTTATGGGATTAATAAATTGAATAGTTTTGACTGTGTTGAATGCTTGGTCTCGAAAATAAAGGTCAAACAAGGTCAATGTCCATTGGATACTGTGACATATGTTACCCCGTAACATGATAACTAAGCATAACAGATGGTGCAAACTATTTCTTTTTAAAACCGTATTAGCTCAACCAGTAATTTGCATCACATTATACCAAAATTGGAGCAACTTTTAACTTTTGACCCCTGTACAAACTGCAAATGACCTTTGTCCCCATTTTGGCTGTTTTTGCCCCGTAACTCCAGAACATTCAGTCATAGATAGTCCAAACTATACCTTTTTAGAATCTTTATGATCAGGCAAATAATATGGGATATGTTTCAATATGATTGGAGGATTTTTAAATTTTGACCCCTGTGTAATCCTTCATTGACCCCTCATGGTCCTCAGAGGTCAAATCCAACTTGGCCCCATATCTGAAAATAAACCTTATGGTATGTACTAACTGTGGTAGAAATTTCATGCTTTTATCATAAAATGCACAATTGTTATGGTTATCCACTGCACTAAAAGGAGTTTTTGAACCGGTTGTGCCTGCTTAGGGGGACTCTGTACCGCCTGCCTGAGGGAAGGATATATTCTAATATTCAGGGTGAACGACATGAGCTGCATCTTAGATAATTTTTTGTGCCTGTCTGATAAAAAAAAATAATAATAATAATAATAAAATCTGCAAGTATGAGAGCACACAAATGTTTACAAAATGTTATCCTGGAATTCCACATTACTCTAAAATGCATGTTCTGCTCCATTTAGGTCAGTTCTTTGCACGCTGCTTGTTAGTTCACTGCACAGACACAAACATCTGACCATGTAAGAGGAAACAAAAAAAAAAAAAAAATCTATAAAAACTGTGTTAAAGTGCTTAGTTATGAAAGAATACAAATAAAAATCGAAAGGAGTTTTCTGATAGCTCCTGATATACAGAAGTATCTTCTGCAGAAAAGCCACTTTCCCTGAGTGACCACTTGGTGGCAGCATTGCACACTGCATGCATGCCACAGACCGACAGCAGGCACATTCTTTCTACAAATCTTAGAAAATCAGTTTTAAAAAAAACAAAACAAACAAAAAAAACATGTCAGTAACTGGACATCATCTCATCAGCAGGAGTCATTTTTACCTGCTACTCTGAGGTCTAAATCCTAAAATGGACTCAGCCATATGGTTCATGTTTGAGGGCTTATGTGTGCCATTATTTCCCCATCGGATCAGCGTTTTCCTTTGATGTTTTCTGGAATCTCGAATAAATCCTGGCAGTATTCTGTAGGACATGGATTTTGGAGTGACAAGGCCAAAACTGGCTTTTCAATCCACCCCCCAAAGGGAAGAGGAAAAAAACCAGACTGCCCCTCCAGCTGGCTGCTCTTGCCGCGTCCCGATCGGGCCGGCCTCCACATATGGCCTGTATGATGTTCAGCTGTGACACCATTTCATCAAGGAGTCCTTTATGGAACTCATCCGAACACACAATCAGCTCAAACTTTGAAGTCACCTCATATTTTTAGCTTATTGTAAGACAGTTTGCAAATGATGGGAGAGTAACACGTTCACCAGCCGGGCCTCAGTCTGCAGTTTCCTGGTCATGGTTAGAAGCAGGACTCACAAATTTGATCATATCACCCCAATATTAACTTCACTTCACTGGCTCCCTGTGCAAGTGAGAGCAGAGTTCAAGGTTGCGTTATCAAGAAACAGGAACCTGCAATTAGCAACCAGGCTTCACAAACACCTTGATTGGCCCGTCTTGTCTTTATTTTATATTCATGCTCATTGTGCATGTTAAAAGATGCCAACATTACTGCAATTTACAGGGTAGGTGCCTAGGCCTTTCTAAAGCCTAGCAATAAGCAATTAAAACTGATCATTTCCACCATTCAGGTTGTGTTTTCACACAGTTTTATTTTTTGTAAGATTTTTTTAAAAAAAGAAGAAAAAAAGCCATTTCTACAAAACATGGTGGAACCACCCGACCATCTATCTGCTGCAGTCAGGTTAAGCGTGGGCGTCCCCTTGGCCTTCTCCAGCCACTGGGGTCCTCAACACCCAGGAACCTATGTGCTGGATGATGCACACAGAAATGTGCCACATGGCCAAAATGTCAAAGCGGACACTCCCTCACAATGGAAGCGATACTCCTCATCTTAGTCTCCCTAAGTAACCCAAGGACCCTCCAAAGAGATGTAACACCAAAGACTTCCAGTCGTTGCCTTAGGTCTCTGGTTAATGTCCAAGCCTCACAACCATACAATAAGACAGGCAGCACCAGGACCCCAAAGACTTGGCCTTTCATTCTCCTGCCAAGATAACATCACCAAACGCCTCTGTCCAGTGAACTCATGATTCCATAAACTCTTCCCCGGCGTCTCTCGATGTCAAAGGCGACGAACAGACATGAATGTCACTGCCAAGATCAGAATAAATCAAGATAATGATATTGATGGAAAACAGAGATAAAGTAAGAACTCAAATTTTGCGTTGATCCCGATTAATTAAATCCTTTATGTTGCCGAGTTTGTTTTAATGGAAAAAAGGAGGGCATTTTGGACGCCATTTTGAATTTAAAAGACAAATTAGTTTAGGCACAAATGTATTTATTGTAACCTAAAACGTACTTCTCATGGAATACTTTTTTGAAAATTAAGACCTTTATATGTAGTTGAATGGGTTTTAGTTTTAAAAATGATTTTGGCAGCCATTTAGGATGCTGTATTGAATTTAAAACTTGACTTAAATTATTTTAGGCACAAATGTATTTATTGTAAACCAAAACATAATTCTCATCGAAAGCATTTGTAAAGTAAGCCCTTTATATGTCGCTGAATGTGTTTTAATGGAAAAAGGCGGCCATTTTTGACACAATTTTGTAATCTTCAAATACACCCTGCAGTGCAGTGGGACCCAGAGTAGAACCATCCAAGCTCACCCACCAACATCAGCAGCCCTGCACCACCCTTGGGGGCCCTGATGTGTTAAAAGGATGCAGGCACACAGGGCACCCCCCCACTAAGTCGACAAGGGACATAGCTACTGGGAAACAAACGTAGGTAAACTAGAGAGATACCACACCAGACACTGCCCATAAATGGCCTGTTGGTCTTACGTGCCCCAAAAGTATCCCGGGCTGCGGTCGTTCCCAGCTGTCAGCAGATCTTTCCCTACGGTCACTGGAACTTTCTCCAGAGTCAGTCCAAAGACAGGGTTTGTAATCTTCAAATACACCTTGCAGTGCAGTGGGACCCAGAGTAGTACCATCCCAGCTCACCCACCAACTTCAGTTGCCTTGCACCACCCTTGGGGGCCCTGATGCGTTACAAGGATGCAGGAACACAGGGCACCCCACCCACCCCAATTTTGAATTTAAAAATCATAAGTTACTTAGGCACAAATGTGTAACCTAAAACATGTTTCTCATAAAATATTTTTGAAAATTAAGTGCTTTGCCTTGTTGAATGTGTTTTTATTAATATTAATATATATATGTATATATTCAGACAGCCATTTTGGACACCATCTTGGATTTGTGGCTTGAGACCAGTTTTTACTTTTTGGGACCGTGCTTTGCAGTCATCTAAGGAGGGGGACAGGGGTGAAAAGGAAGTGGTCTGAGCTTACCTCCTATTGTGCTGCAAACTTTAATTCTTTCATTCACTGGCTTTTAAAATGAAAAAAGGGATCATTAATATAAACATATGGAACACTGAGGAACATTGTAAAGTTTTGCACAGTTGGGTTACAACAAATCTTTATTATTTTTATTGATTAGCGTAACCATTTTACGTGAATTTAAAACTGCCAGGTGATGCCTGCAAAGCAGGTGTAGCTCTATTTACCTCATAAAGGCAGAGAACAGCAATGTGTTGCATTTAAAGGGTATAAAAGATACCATCAAAGCAAAAAATAGAAAAGAAAAAAGCTGTAAATAAATTGAACAGTCAAATATCAAGAACAAAAGCAGCTCACATGCTAATTTTCATTTTAATGTGGCCATAAAAATAAATCCTCACATATTAAAGGCTGTATTTTTTTAAATAATTGAAATCAACTTGCAAAATGCAGAATTTCAGCATTTAAATGTGCTATACCTTTTAATCAGGAACCATTAGGTGCAAATGTGGCTGCATATGTAGGCAACAAACCACAGAATCATTTTGCTACTCATCATTAAACCAAACCCAAAACATCCTGAGATCCAAAGAGATGCATTTTGGGCTTCACGTCACTTTTTAGAAGCAAGATTTCCCAAAAAGCGTTTGAAATTATGGAGAAAATATCTTTGTTATTGTCACGGGAACAAGGGTGTGTGATTTATCCCCAATATGACTGGCACAAACAACAACAACAGAAAAAACATCTTCACACACTGAGGGAAAGCGTTACAAACCCAGTTGGCACCAGTTTCTCGGCACTCTATCCAAATAACTTTAATGGAGTGGATTTGTGGCATAAACAAGCCTGCGGGCGGAAATCTAAACATGACAGAGGGTCCACTTCTTTTAGCCTTCAGCAAACAACAAGCAAAATATATTCTCATCATTGCTGACTAACTCCGCCTCTCCTTTCCTCGTTCTTGTCTGGCTTCAGTCCCAAGGCAGATGGTCCTTGCAATCAGACGCTCCTCACCCAGCCCCTCAAAGGAAAACAGAGACAGGATCCAAAGCAAACAAAATCTGCTGGAGAGCATGAGACACATGCTGAAATTAATCCTGACTGTGGGCTGCCTGTACTGACAGGTAGACAGGAAGCACAGTTATCAGAAAAGAGGAGGACACCCGTGTGCACGGTGGGTGGTACCCAATTAAGATCTTTACTGATTTAAAGATGCCATGTCTGACAGTAATCAGTAAAAAGGTCTTATTCATGGACCCAGGAAGCAGATCCAAAGTTTGAGTCATCTTCACAAGCCTTTTATTCGTGATAAATGCCAAAAACTTTTTTTTTAAATCAATCAGTTTTGTGTATAAAATGTGGGAAATTTGTAAAAGACGACAGTCACAGTCCGCCAGAGTGCAAGAACACAAGCAGCGAATCTTCAAATTTAGCAATCTGTGACAACTGAAGCTGAAAAATCTGCTCCATATGATCCAAGTAGTGAGTGAATTGTCATAGTTTTTGGCCATTACCATGGTAACGCTTTAGTTTGTGTGTTAACCTGGAGGAAGCTGTGCTGAAATTGTAATTTCTAGAAGTGTACTACAATTTATACGAGACACTGTAACGTCAACATGGTGCATTTGACCACTGATGGGCCGCAATAATTAAGACAACAACCGGTACCGCACGCGGTCCTAACAGCAGTTCCCAATTACGGCGGGCGACACCGAGCTTGAGGTCACCAACCCTGCTCCTGGAGATCACCTGTCCTGCATGTTTTCCAGCTCTCCCTGCTCCACCCACTGCTGTTTAACCAAGTCAAGTGTGCTCATCCGATCAAGAGCTAGGAGACACCAGACTTAACTGATCAGCTGTGGTAGCAGCAGGGAGGCATGGAGAACGGGCAGGACAGGTTATCTCCAGGAGCAGAGCTGGTGACCCCTGTACTAAATGCAACTGTTAACCCTGGTGTCCCTCATCCACAGGTAGAGAGACTGCATTTTCTTTAATGCTGTCCCTCGGTAATCACGCATGTTATCGTTATGTCCGCATATAGCAAATTTCTAAAAAATTTTAATTGCAGAATTACAGCCTCGAGTAACTTCTATCTTGCATATTATTTCATGCCAAAACTCAGCATACAACCAGCTACTGCTGAGATATGAAATAATTGTATATGACCAACAGTCCACAAGGCTCAGTGGCCTTGATATATACACCTTCATAACCAGACATATGTTGAGAGACAGAGACCCACATTCATACTAAATCCTTTTGGCAGGGTTGTGTGGACTTGTGCCCCTTGTGTTCTTTGAGGTGTAGAATGTAACTGCTGTTAATCAACCGAAAAATAAGTCCATTTCTCTGATTTAATACATTTCTGCACAGAAATCCTATTCCTCACAGATCCTATTCGCTCCATACATTCCTCAACCATCTCCTTCGCAGTCTTTCTTTCATGGCTCAAGTCACACAAAATCCTTTCCAGTGGGTTGTGTGGCAGTATGACATTTTTAGTTTTAGAATATAACCACTGTGAAGGAATCAGAAAGTAACAGTTTGCTTCTCTGATTTAGTTCATTTCTGTGCAGAAACAGAAACAGTACAGTCTGTACCAACCAGTCATCAATCCACATTCACTGACCATCCAGCAGGTGGCAGATGCGTCTGAGATGCAACACAAGCAATACAAAGTTGCTTTCTGGATTGATGGGGTGCATCAAAGTTTACCATATTTGGAAAGATTCAGCCTCATTATATCCCCGTTTAAGTTTGCAACATACAAGATGATAGCATTTATTGTTTTTGAGTTATCATGTTAAACTGGAGGGTGTGGATTCAGCAATTCACTGAAAGCAATGTGCAAGGTACATGCCCCGGCATGATTTTCCAAAGCCTGGGGAAATCCCAAAAGCAATGGTTTTGCAATGAGGTGAAAAGTAAAAAATTATCAAACAAAGGTTGAAACCATGTAGTGCGACCCACCAATAGCCACCAATAGCCACAACACATTGTCCAGCATGAATAACGTTACACTCCAAACACCGTGTCTCGATAAGTATCCAAAATTAATTATCAAACTACCTGCAAACTTTATCATTAAGTTTTTACACATCAACCACCTGATTATAAGTACTTACAATTATGTTTAATCCCTGACCAATTAATTTTCTTAATGCTAGAACACTAACCCCTACTTAGTACATCATGATGTGGATGAAACTCTCCCGATGTTGGCGTTCTAGGGTTAAAGGCGCCACATTACAGTCAGCCAGTTATTTTTATCATGTTCTCACTTAAAGAATGCGTCACTCACACAACAGATTAAATTTTTTAAGAACTATTTACAGTCATGGGAAAAAGGAGAAGTAATTATAAAAGCAGCACAGAAAAGCTCAGGTTAGATCTTAAATTTCAAATAACCTGGAACCGCTTGCAAAATAAGTTTGAGTCCTTGAAATCAAAGTGTGTTCCAGTTCTTTGCCTTCGTGATGCGTCTTCAAGTGAGAGATATTAAAAATAATCATGGTCTTTGAAATCTGCAGGCACAGTCTAATTGGACTAATGATGAGCCAAAGTGCTCGTTTAAGGTAATCACAAAGCTGAGAGGAGTTTTCAGATCAATAATTGAGTGCTGCACACGGTCCAGTCTTCTGTGAAAAGCAAACACACACACACACACACAGCTGTGGTCTGACAGATGTGAAGCAGCAGCTTGGATCTGCAGTCGAGTTTCAGGATACGGGCCAACACATGCTGAGAAAATACGCGTTCAAACGCACACCGCGTGTGGTCAGCTCTCTGCTCCATAAGAGCTCAAAGCTGATTTCCAGAAACAAAATACACCTCGTCTGCATAACACCGCTTCTTTCAGCCTACCGTTTTACTCAATAATAACTTTGACAAACAATCATCCCAAACAGACACATGGCCATCTGTGCTTGATGAAATATATCACTTTAACAATGAGTCACAGCACATAAGCTGGAAGCCTCACATGTTTTGTGCTTTGCTATCTTTTCCAACCAATCACTTACTGAGAACATATAATCAAGATTTTGATTAATAGCTTGACATGGTGGTGTGCAAAACAGCAGAACCAATTGGTTCCAATCTGGAAAGACTGAGTCTGTGCTTGTGCAAAATTGTATTATTATTTCAGATTTTTGGGGGGCCTCAGTCTAATTTGCAAAACAATGCATGCAGAGTTACAGTGTGACTGCACAGAGATGATGCAAATACTGCATCAGGAGCAATTCTATGGTAACAATTATAATGACAGCAAAATCTGGCCATAATTTGACTTGCCATTAAAATTTTGCTCCGATTGTAATTCCATTACCGTCGAATTACTCTCATGTAGGTCTGCTCACTCTTCTTTCAGTCGCTCCCGTTAGGGGTCACCACAGCAGATCATCTGTCTCCATCTCACCCAGTCCTCTCCATCTTCCTCTGTCACACCAGTTACCTGCATGTCCTCCCTCACCACATCCATAAACCTCCTCTTTGGACTCCCTCTTCTCCTCCTGCATCCTTCTCCCTATGTACCCTGGGTCCTTCCTCTGCACATGTCCAAACCATCTCAATCTTGCCCATCTGTCTCCAAACCGTCCTACCTGTGCTGTGACTCATATCTTGAGTTTTAATCTTTTTTTTTTTTTTTTTTTTTTTTTTTTTTTTAAATTACAGCATCTTCAGTTCTGCCTCCTGTCTTTTTGTTAGCACCACCGCCTCTAAGCCGTACAACATAGCTGGTCTCACTACCATCTTGTGAACTTCCCCTGTCACTCGTGCAGATACCCTTCTGTCACAAATCACTCCTGCCTCCACTCTCTTCTTCACCTCTCCACCACACTCTACATTACTTTGGATAGTTGACCCCAAGTATCTAAACTCATCTACCTTCACCATCTCTACTCCTTGGACTCTCACAATTCCACTGTGCTCCAGCAGTAACCCAATTTCCACTGGCACTCTGTTGGTCAACAGCGCCGGTGGCGGTCATTGTTAACCTGGGCCTTCACCAATCTGGTATGGAAATTCAATTTGAGGTCTGCATGTTTGGCAAAATTTACACCAGGTGCACTTCTTAACAAAACTTGACTCATTTATCTGGGCTTGAGACCAGAACTCCAAATGCACTGGCTTGTGCACCTTGTCGCTGAGATTTGACAAAATTTACGGTGTATGCCCTTCCTCATTTACCAGGGCTTGGGACCGGCACTCAGAATGCACTGGCTGTTCATCCCATGTGGCTGAGTTCTACCTCTGCCAACTCTCCGCCCTGTAAGTTAATATACTCACACTCACTGCATAATTGCCATGCAAAAACCCTAAAGCATTTTTTATATTTGCAGAAAGCAAAGACGCTGCAAACATTTTGAAAACCTCAAAATGTCAATTCATGCTCTAGTGTTGAGCCTTAAAGATTAAAAAAATATTGTGTACCTAATCTTTAACTATGAAACAGAATTATTTTGGGTGAACTATCCAGTGGTTTTACAAAACAAACATATTGATGAATTCATTATTTTTTGATTATTATCCCATGTTTTGGTCTTTGTGGACTCACACTTTGGGCCATAAACCTACAAAGTAATCAGATTTTTCATTTTTCTAAAAAGGTCTAAGTTTCTTTGACATTTTTCCCTACAAAAAACATTTAGAATGATAAAATTTACTCCGTTCCTGACACGTTAATTAAGATCAAACAAATACCACATTTAAACACCAGTGTACCTAAGACTTTTGCACAGCATATCAGACCGCCTGTGGTATTTTTGCACATTGTGGGCTAAATATAGGCCAGATCAATGAAATGCAACTTAGAATAAATTAAGCATTTATCAACAACTATGATGTGAAGTGCAGTGGCAACATTTTTACGGTTGGTGTTTTATTACTTCGTGTTCTGAATGGTTTGAAGCACTTGCTTGCGATGAGGGGGTATTTGTCTCCGATAGTTCATACACACAAAGGAAATGAGGCCACTGATCATTAAAATCTCACAACAACTCATTCACAAAAGTGCGAAGCTGTTCAAGTAAAAATGTGGAGCTCTCCTTGGTGCTGAACACAGCTCGAGTCAAACAGTGAAACTTGTTTCATACATCATATGTCAGAAACTCAATTATATCATCTGCAGGCGTTGGCAGGAAGCAACAAAAGTTGTGTTTGTGATCTGAAAGAGCTCCACTGATGCAAAAACCTGTGCCTCAAGGAAGCAATTGTTCTTAAGATTAACTCATGGCTAAGTGGCTGGGAGAGGAAAGGTGTGGGGCGGGAGTAAACGCGCGACAAGCGCCAAGGAGGTGGAAGTTTCCTTCAAAATTCTGGATTTCCGGTTTTGCTGACATACTAACGCAGATGAAGCTAACCATCAGCATCACCTGTGATTACAAGTTTCCTTAAGATGACCCACCAATAGCCACAACACATTGTCCAGCATGAATAACGTTACACTCCAAACCCGAAACCTGGTCATTTCTGGTCAACTAGCAGCAAATCAATTCAAACCTAAACTGTCAAAATGTGTTAAAGAGGCAGCAATCAATATCCTTCAGAAACATAAAACCAAAGCATTAAACTGGAAATAAAATACATTTATCTGACCCAATATCTTTTAAACTGGCTATTATTGGAGGTAACCAAATTTAAGTCAAGATCACAACAAAGTGACATTTGCACTGTCACAAGACATAAAGTTAGAAACAAAAAAGGTGGAATATTGTAACAAACAAGTGATGTGGTCATCATTGGTCGAGTACAAACAGAGTGCTAAACTTGCTGCTTGTTGATTACCTGCATCGGCTGCAGATACAAATATTTATCACTTCATTCATGTCCTCACTCATAAATCAAGTTCATTCATGTGCACAACACCACCTCACAACATCGATTCAAGTTCATCCACAAGCGCAAAGTGCTCACTTTCATGCGTGTATACACTCACTATCAGGTTCAAGTGATGCAGTGGCAGCCACGAAAACGTTCCCTCACCTCTCTCAGCCTCCTCCTCATAGAATTCTTGCTTGCAGGGTGGTCTGCTGTCATTTGCTACAAGCATGACTTGTCAAGTTGCTGAGATGATTTCACTTCAGCAATGTGACACTAACTGTCTCCCACAGGACAAGACGTAGCCGGTAATTCATGTGCAACTCAATACGATGACCTCCTCCGCTATTTTTAGTAAAACCAACTGCGCATTTGTCCAACTATGTTTTAATATGCTCCTTTGACGGAACAAGTTTGACAACTCAATACCAGTTATTTCTGCAACTGGATGCAATACACTTCCCAGCATGGCTGCGGGCTACTAATGGGATTCAAAATATAGGAGAAAATTGAATAAAACAGCTGCTGTGAAGCAGTATTGTGTTTAGGAGGTGGCCCGATCAGCAGCTAGATTCCATTTTGAAACCTTGAAAGTATGACTCATGTTCTTAAAAGGATAATTAGAAGTCAATTTGGTGTGCAAATAAATGTTAACCTGAGCTGAGGAGCCTGAGGGGAAACCTTTCAAGTGCACCTCCGTGATCATTACTCTGGATGTCAGCCAGTGGAGGGGGAGAACGGGATTTGGATCTGCCAGCATACAACACAAACACAAGTGTCCGGACTGCTGAAGGAACACTCCCCAACATCCTTACACCTCTGAAGTCAGGGAGGAGACAAGGAAAAATTACAGCAGATCCCTCCTACGCCTGACAAACAGTTTCTTTGCACAAGCCATCACTCATGAATGCGTCACAAACACAACTTGTATAAAATTTCGCTTTACTGCACACTCGCATATCACCATGTGTATTAACAACAACAATATACGTCGTGTCCACCTCAGAATGTTGTGCTCTACAATGCATCCTTGCACATTAACTTAATTTCCACACACAGTAACCATATCTACTTAGTCCTACACCTTTGCCTTTATACAATACATGCATGTGAATTATGAGCTGACAGTCAAATATCTCATATCTGTACATACTTGACGTCTAAAATGGATTCCTATATCCCGGTTTTCCACTGCATCTGTGAAACGTACCATCCCAAAGGTGAAAAAGAAGTAGGCAGGCTGCCATGTTTTCTCTAATCAGGCTCCTTTACTGTGGAATAACCTTCCCATTGATGTAAAACAGCCAGATTTTGATTAATCCCTCAAATCCAGATTTAAACAATGTCTATTCTCTGGATGATTGGTTATTCTTATGCCTAACATTGACCATTAACCCTGTTCCACTAGGATTTCAATCAGTGTACATTTAAGTTATATTACCACAGAAAAAAAACCTCCTGCCAACAAGAAAGTTAAAATAGTTTTAATTTCTTGAGCCTTTTTTAAAAATGTGGTACATGCAATTCTTCCGGCATTTACAGTTGCATGCATGTTTTGTGCAGTCTGCGAACTGAGACAAACTTGGGGATTTTATTTGCACTCCTGAAACTGGAAGGGCGCTGCACACTTCCGGCGTTGGAACAAGACTCTAAACCTGATGTCGCAGCCGCCTAGCAACCTTGCAAATTATTTTATCATGTTTAGGATAAGGGTTTAAGTTTTCTGAAATGCATAAAAAGTTTGTAAATTAGAAGAATACTTCCCTTTCCGATACCACAGTATGTGCAGTAGCAGAATTCCGATATGTTCCAGGTGCAATTCCAGAATATTTCTGATTTGCATACTGTGTGGGATATATGCATAGTGGGTCCAATAAGGGGTGGGACATCTAAAATGCATCAGCTTTTCTTTAGGTACTTACAGTTACATAATCCTATTGTTCCAGTACTTGATATATGTAATAAATTATTACATACATCATTACTAATAATGTATGAAATGCATTATATTTAACAGCCATGGAGTGCATCCAATTAAAAATTTAAATGGACACTGTTAATCCTACTGAGATATTGGATTTTGGGCTGTATAAATAAAACTGAAGAGGGATTTATGAGTCTTCACAGCAAGGCAGACTTTAAATACCTTATAGGCAAAATAGTTAAACCACGACTAATGAATAACAGGAGAGGTTGAAAGCCAATTTAAAGTTCAGGCAATTCGACAATACAGCTCACTAAAATATAACAGTTTCCTTTCAATAGAAGGCAAAATGTTGCAGAATCATGCAAAGATCTGCTTTGGCACAAGACAAACACACCAGGCGTCGTAAAACATTACCACAGTTTAACATTATTGTCCACGTCACCAAATACACATCAAACATATAAACGCACAAAATGCAGCTACAAGTCAATAATATCAGCTGAAAAATTCGGCAGGCAATATGATCCATTTTCTTCTTTACTTCCTGAAAAATTCCACTTTTGGAATAAAAGTTCCCAGCGCGCGCGCGCCATCCTTCCATTTCAATTGAACCCAGGTGCGTCTCGTGCGCTTCTAATTGCGTGCCGAATTCAACAGCGCTCTATTTAAATTCTGTCTTATTAATTACTCATAAATAGATTTGTCTGGCATTAAAACAACATTGAATGTCATGTTTTATTTGGCCACTGGAACGAAACCAAAGCTGGAACACTAATTGTTCCTAATTTAACGATAAGTCGTGCGACCACGGTCCTACCAGGTGAAGAAACGGCGGCGTCCACCCTGCCAGAGACGGTCTCCAACCTTTTCGAGTCCATAGTGGCGTAGAAATGATGATTTAATGTGAAGGAAGAGCGGTTTTTTTTTTTTTTTGCGCTCCC
>OMMV01100461.1:5390-17663 GCA_900302635.1 Chatrabus melanurus
GTAAGTGGAGTGCTGTGTGTATGTGATTAAGGAATGCACGGTGCAGCGTAGAAATTCAAGTGAATTTGCATTAAATCTGGTTGTTTTAACCAAGATTATGGTGCAAGAATTTTTTTTTTTTTCCCCAACTACATTTAAATTTCCTGTTATCGGCTAACCTGCAATTTTGCAAATTTCCAGTTTATTCCCCTTAATTCCCATGGAAATTTTCCAACTTTGAAAATTCCCACAATTGTGCAACCCTAAATCACTGGTTGTTTGCTGGGCGGCGATGGATGCTGGAGATTTCCTCGACCTTTTTGTCCGAGTTCTTCAGCCTTCAGTTTGTGACCCACGTGCACCCTGCAGGAGAGTCTTTTCCCCACGTGCACCCTGGTAATCGATCGCACCAGACGGGCAGCAGAAGCTGAATCGCAGCAGCAGCAGCATTGACGTAGCGGTTTGTGCTGCCCACTCACTTCTGTTACAACGCACCTTTTTAAGAGGATGACATTTTTCCTGCCGGTGCCTCGTAACCTTCAATAAAACCACTTTACTCACTTTTGTGTGGGCTGCTTTGACATCTGTGTCACTTCAGGATAAAATATTCGCTGCTGCTTGCATCATGTGGGAATGATGACTGAAGTCATTTTCAGTTGTTTTTACATGTAGCCGTAGTTAATCACACACAGACGGTGTTTTTCATTAAGGAAACTGAGCTCACTAGAGTGAAGCAGTACGATGAAGTTTTGTGTTTTTTACATTAGTGTTTGTTTTTATTTCATCTTTAATTGGTTTTCAGTTTGATGCACTGATTTGCGTCCCTGTGTGGGCGCATCATGAACCCGCCTACGTACGGCGTATCGGAGTACTGCACCGTACAGATAACAGGAAACCTCTGGTCTCGACTTCAGACCACGTTTCTGTTGGTCTGTAGAACATGTGGCTTCTTTTGCCTCATGATCGCAATGACCACGCCTCATATTGAAGACCGCCACGCCCATGGGCGCATAGATGAGCGAAGGGACTCTTGCTTCTTGCACAGTATGGGCGCCGGGTGGGAAAATGACAACTGTCAGTTGGAAACTGTCACGGTTCACGTTTTGCCACTTCCTTGCGGTGCTTTTATTCTGAGGCGTCTGTTCCTTTCACTTTTCTTCGGCTTTAGTTCATGTTCACGTGCACGCTCATCTCCTCATTCATTGAGTCACGCACTCTTTAACCGTTCACAGCCCCTCGCTCCGGTGCCAGACTGTCTTACTCCCACGCCTGCTTTCTCGCGTTGTTCTCTTGTGGGTCATTCCATGTCAACTCAGCGAGGTTATGGCAGGTCAGTTGCTTGACCATCTCTCAGAATCTCAGGAAACTTTATAAGAATGATCTTTGGCATCTGAAACTGACTTCTGCCTATTTTTTTAGGCGAAATCCCAACATTTTCATAATTTTTCACCAAATAAAATTTTCAATTTTTTTTATATATAAATCACTCGCGCGTTGGAAATTGAACGAGATGCCACTTTCAGATGTCCATATCTCTTGAAGTATATGTCCCAGAGTCTTCAAATTTTCAGGAGATATTTAGAAGTGTCTGGTGAATGGAGAGAATGCAGCAAATTTTGCTTGACACCTCTCAAACAATCGCAAATAAAGTGGATTTTCAAAAAGTATCGTAAATTTCATCAACCTACCCATGATTCAAGATGTCCAGCTGGCCATTTGAAAATTAATTACTTTATCTGTCGATTTTGATTGGTCGTAATGTCATTCAGATATTCTCACAATAAAATTGATCAAACTGATCCTAGGTGTTTGAGAAACATTTTTCCAAATTTTTTGAAAAAAAAATTTTTTTTTTGTTTTTTTGCAATTGTTGAACAAATCATGAAATTGAGAGGTGTCAAGCAAAACATTGAGGCTTGATTGCCACCATTTGTTGCATTCTCTCCATTCACCAGACACTTCTAAATATCTCTTGAAAATTTGAAGACTCTAGGACATATACTTCAAGAGATATGGACATCTGAAAGTGGCATCTCGTTCAATTTCCAACGCGCGAGTGATTTATATATATATATATAAAAATTGAAATTTCTATTTGGTGAAAAATTATGAAAATGTTGGGATTTCGCCTAAAAAAAAATTGGCAGATGTCAGTTTCAGATGCCAAAGATCATTCTTACAAAGTTTCAAGAGATTCTGAGATGGTCAAGCAACCACCTTCGCTGAGGTGACATGGAATGAACCTTCTTTGATTTCCTTTTGCCGACGTACGCTGCCCCCTTGTGTTTCCCGAGCCTTGCCTGACGATTATTGGAGTGTTTGCCTGGTATGTTTAATGACTGTGTCCTGACCCTCTGCCTGTTCGTCTGGTTAAACCGATTGCTGTTTCCCACACGGACACTGTTGTCTCGCGGACTGCTTTCCTGCTGTGCATCGACCCTCTGCTCGTGTTCTCTGTTAACCCGCCAGCCTGTTTCCACACCGTCTCTATTACTGAACGGACTCCTCCCTCTGTGTCTGTTGATCTGTTTAATAAAGACTGCTTAGTTTTAACATCGCTGTGGTTCTCTGCTCCAGGGTCCCCAGTTGTGCTACAGCCTTTACAGAAACTGGCAGTAACACTTGTGCTGCTTTGCACCGGGTGGAAGATTGGCCCCCGAGTGTCTGCATCATTTTGCAATTAAACATAATGTGATTAAAGTCAGATAATTTATTTTGTTGCTCCCAATTACGATGTGATGCAGCAAATTTGTAATAATGTTTGTGTTCCACTTCACATAGTCTATCATAATGTCACTTTTTTTTTTTTTTTTTTTTGTTATTGACGACAACACACAAATATTAGAGTAGACCCTGATAGGGGCTTATAGGCAGTAATTAAATTAAAGTTATGAATGGCATTTTGCACATTAATATAGCGGCCAACAACTATTTTCTAGCTAGGATTTAGTGGCTTAATGGCGTTCTGTGCAGAGAATGAAGCAACACTCCCTCTGTGCTCTGAGCTCTTCTGTCCTGAGTTTATGTTCTCTGTCTGGCTGAGCGTGCATGTTTAGTGCACGAGATTTCAGCGTGTGCACGTTTAGCGCGTGCGAGTTCTGTGTTGTGAAACGGTTGCTCCTAACCGGGTTTATATAAAGAGAGGGGTGTTTGTAGAGGCGTGGCCGAGGAGGGAAGTTTTATTTACGTCTTGAAGTCTCGTGCAAGTCTGACATCTAGTGGCAGAAAGAATTAAAGTCTCGCAGCATGCGCTGGTGATTTGCACTTCGCCACGGAACCGCCTTGGGTCCTGGACGGCAACCACCCAGGCAGACAACTGGTCCATCCCCACCTCTCGAAAGTAGCTACCTGTGTGCTGGACTAGGGCCTTCGTTCTCCTTGCCAAACGCAGAAAGAACAGATGTAGAAAGGATGATCCTGGTATTAAATGGTTTTGGGGTGTATCCAAAACCAATGGAGCCGCAGTGAGAGAGAGAGACTCTTTAGATTTGACAGATGTGTGCGTTCTGGTGTGACTCCGTTTGGAAAAACGCTGCCGAATATAATGGCGTGTTCTGTCTTTGTCAACAGGATCTCATTCGTGCCCTCGGGCGTTGGATTGTGCGCGGGCAGGACGCCACTTCTGCCAGCCGGGCAGCTCACACTGTGGCCCCTGTCTGCGGCTCCTGGTGGAGAATCCCCACGGTCGCTGTGTGGTCAAGAGGAGACAGACTCCTCATGCTGGTCACTCCACTAAAGGTGAGCAAACTAAGCCTTCGATTCATGACCTTTTTAAGAAAAAGCTGAAGCCGGGACAGGAATTTTAGTAGTTCTCAGCCTTTTTTCCCGGCTCATGTGAAGCTTTTTCACTTGTAAACTTCTGTTGTTGAAGTTAAAGGAAAGCGTGTTCTCGTGGGAAAAACGCTGTCGGGTCTATAGAAGTGCCCAGATGGTGAATTCTGACCGCAGGCTTGTCGTGGCGTCCCCGAGGATTCAGCTGAAGTCTCGCAAACTACGGTCTGCTCAGCGCCCAAGATTAAAATCTGGCCGGACTTCAAAGTCGGACTGTTTCTCAGGAATTTGCAGCCAGTCTGGCTGGAGGACTTCCAGGCACGGACACAACTGGTGATCGGAACGGACTGTGGGAGTTCTTCCGTGGCACAGCCACGCCTCGAACGTTGGCGAGGATTGCACCGGAGTCGCCAGTGTCCAAAAGGAGGAGGCGTTTCGTATCTGAGGGCGCTCAGAATATCATCCAGAGGAGGCGGAGTGCGTGGCTTGATGGAAATGGTAGGCTGCCACAGGAAGCTGAGAAAGCGGGCTGTGATGTCCCCGAGAGTTGGACAAGGGCCTCGGGGTTTGTATAGTACCGAGTTAGTGGACTTATCTCACTATGACGTTGACCACAGCGTGTGGTGGACGCAGGGCAAAGTCGAGAAAATTTGCGGAGTCATTTGTTTTACGGAACCGTGACTTCAGAAACTCCCAGTGGGAGCAGCGACGGCAGCTTTTAGCTCCTCGTTAGCGTAGCCAGCAGCGCGTGTCGTGGTTAATATCCGGCGTTGATGATGCTTCCGGGTCTGAATGTTCCCGCCCTCCTCCGGACACGCTGCAGAACATTAACGAGTGAGTCTGCGCTGCTTTGTTCACAGGAGACTAAGCTTTTCTTTAAAGTGGAGCACGAATACCCGAGGGCGAACCGTCCCACGAAAGAATGATGTCGCAGCACGCCCGGACCGCTCAAGATCTCCCGATATGTCCTGGAAAGTAAACCGCTGTGAATCCTGGAACATAAATGCAGCACTTCTGACCAATGGGGGGAGCGTGTACTCGCACGTGGCTTTTGTTGATCTGTTTTGGTCCACTTGCCGTGTGAACGTAAACTGAACCAAGGATAAGGTGCAAAACTTTAACAATTTGGTTCCTGATCCAAAACCAAACAAACTCTAGGTATGAAAACACCGTTTATTTGTTTTTTTTCCCCGAACTATATGTCGCACCGGAGTATAAGTCGCATTTATTTTTGAAACGTGGCGCTACTGCTTAATGCAACACGAACCAAAATTATTTATTCATAATGCAAACACTGCGTTAGCCAGCAGAAGCTAATACGCTAGTTACTGTACAAGGCACAAAGAACTCGGTAGTAAACTGCTTCTTGCTGCCACTGATTAGTCGAACACATCAAGAAGCTACATGAGTGCACATTTACCTTTTTTTAATTGATTATACTTCTTAAAAAAAAAGATTATAGTTAGCCTGACCTTAGCCTAGCCATCCTCCTCGTCCTCCGGCTGTCCCACAAAGTGCAAACAAGTAGAGTGTTGAGTAGTATGGTTATTCCCTCTTTTTTCCCAAGAGCGTGGTCTTTCAGTTTGAGAGCATGATTTATTAATTTCACTCATTCTCTAAGACCCAGCACATCCTCTTCATTCAGATAGTCATTCTTTTTCTCTCTCTCTCTCTCTCTTTTTTTTTTTAATACAGTGGTTGGCATCCAGCTTAATGGTGCATTACTGCCACCTTCTGCTCCGGAGTGTGGATCAGACAGTACCTCATCCAGATCACTATACAGGAGTAGCTTGTCAAGTGTGTAGATGGTGCCATCTTATGGCTGTAGATGATAATGCAGTGTTTTTTTTTTTTGTTTGTTTTTTTAAATATATAATCTCTCCCTGCTCTACCCAAAGCTGTTTAGCGCTTTCAGATGTGCTCAGCCAATCAGCAGAGGGAGAGACAACAGGTGTGCAGGTTAGGGGTCCGTGAGGACCAGGGTTGGGAGTCAGGGTTTACAGCTTCATGTAGTGACATCTATGCATTCATTCATTTTCTGCCGCTTATCCGGGTCTGAGTCACAGTGGCAGAAGACTAAGCAGCTCTGCCCACACTTCCCTATCCTCGGCCAAGTCCTCTAACTCCTCCTGGGGACTCCCGAGGCGTTCCCAAGCCAGCTGGCGGATGTAATCCCTCCAGTGTGTCCTGGGGTCTTCCCCGGGGCCTCCTGCCAGTTGGGCGTGTCTGGGGAGACGACTAGCTGGCTCCTTTCGACGCGAAGGAGCAGCGGCTCTACTCTACTCTGCTACTGCCATTACATCACTGTGACATCAGGATAAATATTTGAGTCTCTCACGACTCCAGCTAGAACTGATGAAGAGACAAATGTCTTCAAGGACCAAAATAAGTCCAGTTATCCTGACTCGACCTACTAGGATACCATGACCTGGACGACTGAGGATCTCCACAGACGTGAGCTCCACTCACGAGTTAATTTCCCGTTTGCGAGCTGCAGTTTGGATTTCATTCACTCCGTCTGAGCGTGACATCACACTTTGGCCGTCCCCCTCCTTCTCACTCCTCTTTGTTGCCGTATTATTGACAGCGTTCATTCATGTTTCCCTCGCCTGCCACCCACCCACGCTCGGAGCAGCAGGAGCTCCCACAGGGCGGAATCGAACCGTCCACTCGCACTCAAAGCAGCCGGGGGCTCCCGCAGGGCGGAATCGAACACTCCACTGACTCACTTACGTCAGTGTTCGCCACACAAACTTTCACCCACGCTGCATCCACGACGCTCTGCTTTCATCTTTTTCACAGGACAAATGTGCACACGGTTCATTCCTCCACCCACACACTGCGCGCGCACGCACACACACACACACACACACACACACTGCGTCGCTGTAACATGCCTGTATCACTTCCTCCCACTCCTCACTGTTCACACCTCGCAGGGCGGCGTGACGCTCTGCACTGCGGCACGCAGGAGGTGGAGAGGGCAACACGCTCACACAGCTGCAGTCAGTTTGTACACCACTAGAGGGCAGCGGAACGCCACAACAGAAGTGTGAAGGAGGGTCGGCCTACCTACACCGAAGTTTTGTTCAATTTTGACCAAATTTGGTGGATTGATTGTCAACTGAGGATAAAGTGATTGACAAAAATTTGTTAAAAGTCAAGGACACAGGACAAAATTTTATATATATATATATATATATTTACAGTCATATGAATAGGTTTGTGCACCCTTGAGCTTTTACACATTTTAATTTTTTTATGACATCAATCTATTAAGAAAAAATTCAGACTTCTTCATAAGAAAATTTCTAAAATGATGCCGTTTAAACTCACAGTGAAAACAAATCTCTGCAATGTGACAAAAATAAAATAAAAATCTCAAACCCAAAACAAAAGTGTGAATAAGTATGTGCCCCTGTTAGTATCACGCAAATAAATCATCACTTTACAGTTTTCTTTCGACACGTCAGGGGATGGATATCACTGAATGTGTCTCGGACTTCATTCACATCAATCATGAAGAAATCTGTGTCCAAGTAGGCAGTTCTCAAAAACTGAGTGACCGTGCAAGAAGGAGACTAGTGAGGGAAGCCAACAAGACCCCCATGATGAGTTTCTCTGGCTGTGATTGGAGAAATTGCGCATAGTGCAACTTTTATCTGTTGCATCACCGCTCACAGCTTCATAGTGGAGTGGAGCAGAGGAGGATTATCATACAATAAAATGGATCAAATCTAGGCTAGAATCTCCCATGTGCCTTCTGGCAAACTGGAGCTGAACTTTCAAGTCTTCTTTTTAAGGAAATCCTCTGCTCCGCTCCACCGTGATGTTGTGTAACTGGTGATGCGAAAATGCAAAACTTGCACTGTGCACAATTTCTCCAATCGCAGCCAGAGAAACGTATAATTTCATCATAGATGTTGTGGGTGTCTTGTTGGCTTCCCTCACTCGTCTCCTTCTTGCACGGTCACTCAGTTTTTGAGAACTGCCTACTTGGACGCAGGTTTACCACACAGTACCACACTGTTTGTGTTTCTTAATAATTAATATAAATGAAGTCAGAGACACATTCAGTGAAGTGGAAATGTTCACGTATTCACCCCCTGATGTGTCTAAAGAAAACTGACTGTAAAGTGATGATTTCTTTGTCTCTTTATTTATTTTTCAATTTTATTTATGTCACATTGTAGAGATTTGTTTTCACTGAGTTTAAACGGCATAATTTTAGGAATTTTATTATAAAGAAGCCTGAATTATTTTTTTTTTTTTTTTAGTTTGATGTCATAAAAAATGAAAATGTGTAAAAGCTCAGGGGGCGCACATTTTTTTCACATCGCTGTATGTAGGGGACATTTGGAATGGCTCTTTTGAGGAATTGATTAAAGACGCCTCTGCTTACTAAACACTAATGAAGTCATATATCATCATCCTGCTGGTCACATGACATTTGACCTTGGGTGACCTTGAAAGGTCAAACTTTATCCTTTATCTCGCAGTGAAAATGTAGTTTGCAGCATCTCTTCCTCCCAGCTCCTCTTTACTTGCCTCTGTAGCCACGCCCACACTCGACTCCCCTGGCAGCGCCCACTACAAGTAAAGATGTCTTGGGAGGAAAATGATTAAGTTTGGACGTGTGTGTTCGTCACTACGGTGTAACTCTGTTCCTTCAGGTAAGCTGAGCACTTACCCGGAGCTGGACGAGCAGATAGACTTCCTGTCGGCCATCATCAGTGAACAGCGGCAGACTGAGACCAGGCTGCCAGGTAAAAAGATTCGCCGCCGCTTTCGCCCCGTCTCCTGTTTCCTGTCGCGCTGTACAAGCTGACGTGATTGTTGTTCTCCTTCTTAGCTCCGCCCTCTCAGGATGTCTCCAACCACGTTTCCAAGGGTGCGCCTGTCCCCGCCCACAGCCTGGATACGGCGGCGCGACCCGCCAATCGGAGCGCCTCATCTCCCACCACAGCTCAGCCCACAACCGCAAACCACACCCCCACTCTACTCAGCGACCCCATCATCCTTCCGTACCCGTCCAACGATAACGTTTTCATCAGTGAGTTGCTTCTTTTAGCCGCGGCCTCTGCGCGCGTTTCACGTCGGGGTTGATAAAGTTCAAAGAGAAAATCAGCGGATCACAATTCCAATAATTAACAGCTCATTTAAATCCATTCTAAAACATTCCATTTTTACAAGGATTGAATCACCGACGAATCCATTTTCATGCATTTTATCGATGAAGCGATTGACTCACTATTCAACAAACTTATATAATCAATAATGAAAGTATTTGGTCGTTGCGATCCCAAATCTAATCTCACTCCTCGCTGGCGTGAGATTTGCACGTCTGTAGTTAAAGTGCCTGTAAAGTGAAATCCAATCTGTTTTGAATTTGTCAAACCAAAGAAAAACATGTTTTTAACCATCGAGCCGAATTTTAATGATTTAAAAAAAAAAAAAAAAAAAAAAAAAAAAAAAAAAAAAAAAAAAAAAAAAAACCTAAGTAGATAAAATTTAGGTTTCAAAATCGTGTAAAAAATCAGCACTTTTCCCACTCTGTCTGCTCTGACTGTGGGGGTGTCTCGGCTGAAGGCACTGAAACCACGCCCCAATCGCATGGGGAGGGTGTGTGGGGATAATTTTTTATTTTTTATTTTTTCCTCCCTCCAAAGCTGTATTGAACAGCACGGAACATACAAACACTCGGCGGGAATAACCAAACGTTCCGTAGTAGAGATGACAATACATCATTTGAAAGGAAACGCAAGAAATAAAACAAACACAAGGATTAGTCCAACCGTCGTCTCACAAGATTCAAAGTTTGAGCGGGATGACCAGAGATTTTTCTTCTTCTCCTCCTTGTTTAACGGCGGTTGGCAACCAGCGTAAAAAAGGTGCATTACCGCCACCTACTGCTCCGGAGCGGAGATTCAAATCGGCTCTAGCTTTCGGCGTATACGGATCAAACGGCAGCGCGTGACGCGGTTCGGTTTCAGCCACCGCCCAAGAAAAAGAATCTGCGGTGAAACACAGAAATCCAGTCAAACTCCAAATTTAAAAAAAAACCCACACATGGTTGAACACATTCTAACATGTGATCAGAAAAGCAGTTCTAACATGTAGAACGTGCTTTACAGACACTTTAAAGTTCAATCTGAAGCTGCACTTGATATAAAAGTATTTTCTCTTGGACTGACACAAAATTTCTCAAGTTTCTTATAAAATTGGATGCATTTTTCATCCAACACACAAATTTATTGGTCTCACTATAAGTTGGAAAAACAAATTGTCATCGCCCAATTTTTTTTTCAACTTATTGCGAGACCAATAAATTTGTGTTGGATGAAAAATGCGTCCAATTTTATGATTATGTTTTCAGAATCTTTACAGAGGGGGTAAAAAAAAAATTTTAAATTTCACATTCCAGAGATCCAGAGATCTGTTTAATATCCACATCCAGAACGGGAAAGTCAATCATCCAAAGTGGTTTCTCCTTCCGGTTCACGAAAAAGTAGTCTTGTTCGTAGTTTGTGATCGCTTAAGAGCGCACTTACGACCGCATGCGTTAAACGTACGTTTTATGAGGAAATTATCGGGAAAATGACATAACCCTAGGAATGATGCAACAAAAAGTTCCTGGATATGAATCCAAGTTAAAAAAAATAAATAAATAAAAAAAACACTTTGGATTGCGGGAGATTTAAATTGGATCCAATTGATAAATAAAAGCTGAAATAATCGGCTGTGTGTTGATGTACACACGCTTCTTCTTCTTCTGTTTGCATGAAATAAATGTCAGGTTTTTGGTTGTTTTTGTTGTTTTTTTTTTTTCCTTCTTTTGGCTTCTCCCGTTTGCTCAGGGTCGCCACAGCAGATCCGGTATGGATCCGCTGTGTTGATTTGGCACAAGTTTGGGCTTTGAACCCTCAACCTGCTTGCTGAGAGGCAGGAGGGTGAAGAAACTGCCCCGCCCCCTTTCAGATGAATAAAAGCCCGATTACTTTGCCGGTTTGCAGATCCCACTGTGACAAATGTCAAATTAGCCTAAATCTGGATTAGAGCCGGAGATCTTCTCCGTGCACGGGTGCAGAATTGCGGGACTTTGGGAATTTTTGAACATGAAAACAAACAGTGCGTTACTGTCACATGCAGCGCCAAGACTTAAACGCTGTGCACGCTTCGAGTAAAAGTGCACAGCGTCTCTTTGTTCTTCGATCTGTTTCTTTATCTAACTCCATCCTATTCCAGGAAATTTCTTTATTTTCTGCTTCACAATAATTTGTATGCATTTATTTATTTTGAAAGTCGTGAAATGACGGCGTTATTCCGGCAGGAATTTGATGGTCAGTGACGCTCCGGCTGTTTTCTGTGTTCCAATGCTGTGGTATGAAGAAGGTTTTAGCTTCAGGCTGCTTTAATCCGGGTCACTGAGTCAAAACGGCGAACATTTTAAATACGTGACGGAACAGAACACCAGCTAAATGTTTATGCTGCTTCCAAACGGGTTCAGTATAAAGTCTCCGCCTCGCCTCCGCCCACACGTGAGCTCTGGTCTAGCGCAGAACCCGTGAGCTGGGTCACGCTCCGTCACGGTCCCCCGGCGCTGCGTTCACTGCCCGTAGCGTGGCCGTTTTCAGCGAGCAGATGTCTTCCTCCAGGTGTGCGCTGCGTTCTGGTCTCACCGCCGTCTCCCTGTGTTTGTTCTCAGTCACGAGCAGCGTCTTCGTCGTGGCGGCTTCCCTGGCTCTGATCGTCACTGCAGCCTGCTGGGCTCGGTAAGAACTCCGCCGATGAGAGAGAGTGTGTGTGTGTGTGTGTGAGAGAGAGACGGTGCCACAGTTAAAGCATCACTTTTGCTCCTGCACAGCCACGACGGGTTTAGAATAAAACCATCAGGACGTGGCGAGGTGGACATCGGCTTTAATTTGAGGTGTTTTTGTCCAAATCGAGCATCAGTAAATCTGTTTGTTCCAGATCCTTTGCCCTGCAGATATTTAATATTCCTGAGCATTCCTTCTTTTTCAGATTGACCAAACCTTTGGCCACTCTTAATGCTTTTTTTTTTTTTTATGGATTTCTTTAACCTAGTGATGCCTTGCTTTACTGACGGTGGCAGCTCTTGAATTAACAGCAAGAGTTTCAAAATGAATTGAATTGAATTTTGAATTTTTTTTTGGAATTTGAATTTTTGATTTCGGTTCATTTTCAATCGACAAAAACAAAATGACAGAGAAAGCGTATAAATTTTCAGCAGTAACCTGAAGCTGGAAGTGCCGAACCCCTCTTACCTCACAAAGACGTAACGAATCACTAAATCCTGTTAATGACAACAGCAGCACAAATTATTGGTGTTAACACATTCATTTGAATTTCCAAGTTATATTTCTCAATTAAATTATTCCTATAAAGTTTTTTTGAGCCTATTCAGAGTACTACATTTTTATGTCTTTAAATTTCCGTATGTTTAGCTGGATAAAAAGTGGATTTCTTGGCTCTCGATGGGGTTTTTTTTTTTTTTTGCATCAG
>OMMV01100478.1:5150-19944 GCA_900302635.1 Chatrabus melanurus
GGCTGAGCACACCTGAATGAGATAATCAGCTTGTGGCAGAGCAGGGAGAGATGGAAAATGTGCAGGATAGTGGCCCTCGAGGACCAGGATTGGCCACCACTGCTCTACAGTTACCGAAGCAATATTCCGGTTATACTTTTTAATACCAGCACCCAAGCCGCCCATTATGAAAACCACTGCCCAGTCCGCAAAAATATGCATTAATCAAACACCCGAAGCAAGATGATCCTGTTAGCTTTAGCTTGTTTGGTAAGCATGAGATGGTGGGGATGTTCGTGCTTCATTTGCCATGCTGGTCTTGCCCTAGTGCCACCTCTTTAACCATTTATGGGTTGGCTGGGAGTTTGGTGGAATCAGGCACTGCGAAGATGGTGACATTAGCAGCCGCCAAATTTGAGCTTCTAAACTGCTCTTCAGAAATCCTATGGGTGATTTCACGGAGGGTTTGCCCAGTGTATATACAAACTATGGATGAAACAGGTTTAAATTTTTTTCAGAACTGAAAGTTAAACTTTACTTAAATATAGTGTATTATTCTTATTGTTTAGCATTTAGTGAGAGCATTAAAAATGGAATTAGAACTACTAAATGCCCACAATAGAAGTTAAATAGGTTTAATAAATTTTTAAAAATATTGATCTAAAACTTAGAAATGGACTGCAGGGCTCCCCCTGCAGTAAGCAGGATAGATAGTAAACATAGATAGATTTTGATATCTATGTATATCAAAATTTCAAGTCAATCTTTCGATTGTTGGGTCCAGAAGTATTTGGACAGTGACACAACCTTTCTAATTTTGCTTGCCTCCACAATGCAGTGGTGGTGTACAGGGGGGTTTAAGGGGTTTAACAAAAGTATTGCAATAACTATTCAGGAATTGTACCCATTTTTATACCCAGTGCCTCCATTTTTTCCAGAGCCCATAACTAATTGGACAAACTAGTTCAGAAGTGCAAACATTTTTACAGCCAGTCTTTAGAGAAGTCAAGGGATGGATACATGAACATTTTCATGTCAATTAATGTGTCTTGGACTTCATTTCCATCAAGCATTAAGAAACACAAACAGTATGGTACAGTAAATCTGTCTGGAGTAGGCAGTACTCAAAAATTGAGTGACCATACAAGAAGGAGACTAGTGCCAGAATCCACCAAGACACCCATGACAATGCTATAGGTGTTACAGGCTTATGTGGCTGCAATTGGAGAATCTGGACATTGTGCAAGTTTTGTCTGTTGCTTCACCACTTACATACCTTCATGGTGGAGTGGCATAGAGAGGGATTTTTGGAAAAATAAGATGTGAAATTTCAACTACAGTTTGCCACAAGGCATATGGGAGACTCAATCCTAGATTTGATCTGGTTTTTCTATTAAAATCATTTTAAAACATTTTAAACAACATCCACACTTTGCAGATGATGCTGTGATGTTTGTGGAATCAGTGGAAGCCCTGATTGCAGCACTTGAGAAGCTGAGTGAGGAGTTGGAGTTTTTTGGTTTGCAATCATTACAGATCAAGACCACGATCCAGGTTTTCTGTGACTTCCTGAACTCAGCCATCAGAAGTCTATATGTATGTGGTGAAAGTGCTGAAATTACTTACCTTGGCAGCCTATGAGTTATAGAGATGTCTGTGTAGAGCTTATGGAGTCCTGAGGTCCCTGGACAGACGTGTTTGGCAATGCCAATACCTTTGCAGAATGAAGGTCTAAGTCTAGGGTCCTGGTCCTTCTTGTCTTACAGAATATTATGACACTTGGACTCTAACAACTGACCTAAAGTGATAGCTGGATGTCTTTGGTACTAAGTCTCTCCAGAGAAAGCTTGGGTACTGCCAGAATGAACATCAGCTGTGATGGTACAGCCATATGTGGCACCCTTCCCTTAGTGCAGTGTTTCCCAACCCTGGTCCTCAGGGAACACCTAACCTGCACATTTTCCATCTCTCCCTGCTCTGCCAAAAGCTGATTAGCTCATTCAGGTGTGCTCAGCCAATCAAGAGCTAAGAGACACCTGAATGAGCTAATCAGCTTTTGGCAGAGCAGGGAGAGATGGAAAATGTGCAGGTTAGGTGTTCCCTGAGGACCAGTGTTGGGAAACACTGCCTTAGTGTGATACAGCGTGCAGCTGCCTCAGTGCTGAGGACCACAGCAACTGGAAATGAACAAGGGGGATACCCACATATCACCTAACAGTTATAAGTGTTATGTGGGTAACATCTAAAGATAAATGGTTACTGATGGTTGCAGGATATGGGGATGGGGGTTGGAGATGCATAAGGGTTGGGGTGAGAAACGGGGAAAGTTCTATTTCAATGCCTGATTGGCATCAGTACAATCACTGACTTATTAATTGCAGTCTATTTTATTGGGACTCTAATTTTCACATCCTGGTTGTCTTTTCATCCTTCTGTCAATGTGAACACTGTACTATATATGGTTGCTTAGCTGCAACATTTCTGTCACTGCATGTTTTGAGAATTCTTTGTTGTGCTTTTATTCTATTCTGTTAATATGGCCATAGTAAATGATCACCCCAGTGAGTGTGGCCTGCTTGAGGTTTCTTCCTATCATCAGAAAACTCTGAGGGAGTTTTTCCTTGCCACTGTTGCCAATGTACTTGCTCATGGGGTGGGTAAGGTGTAGACCTTGCTCATGTATTGCACCTTCAGATGACTTATGTTGTGATTTGGCGCTGTATAAATTAACTGAATAGAATTGAATTCTATTCCTTTTGGGAGATAGGAATGGAGCAAACATCTGCCTGCGTTTTTGCCAATCAGAACCCAGGGTGGTTCTGAAGTTTGGTGGATGTGGTGGCACGCAACAACAGCACATCTTTCTCTCTGTTCATGCTAAAAAAAAATAAAATAAAGTAAAAATTATTTTTCTGATCTGTCCTGCACTTGAGGGCATAAACAGTGTGAGCTACTAGCTATGTTCTTCAAACACATTACCACAAGTTTTGTGGTTGTACATAAGTGAAGCATTATCATAGCTTTGAGGTGTGTGGTTGCATATCACTTGACAAAAATCAGTTTTTATTTACCATAATGTTACTTCAGGGTCATGTACACGTACAGTGTGGCGGATGTAGGTAGGGCTTCATAATGCCTGCAAAGTGTAGAGCACTGTATGTGCTGTTTCTTGCACATGCCATATGCTTACACTTGTGCATTTATCTGGTTGTTTAAGGCACGGTCACACTATGACGTTTGGGCCGACGAATATGCACACATCACTCTGCTGGCCTTCGGCGGTCTTCGCCGGCATTCGGCGGTGTTTGCTGATGAATGACGACCGCGTCCAAAGTTTTCAACATGTTTAAAATGTCTCAGCGAATGCCAACGTATCTGTGGCCACGTAAGACACGTTACAGTGCACATTGCGCATGGTAGCCCTCGCTAGCCTGTGGTACCGGAGCAAACAGCCTCCAAAAGCCTGAGTTACTGGTGCAATCATGTTCGCTGGCTAACGTGTAGGTGTTGGTTTGCCTACCTGCTTAGAATCACTGGACAGTGGTGTGTTGAACCCCTCTCCCCAATGTTTCCACGTTGGCAACAGTCCCGCTGGTTATAATGGAGCGCTGGCTAACGGCTGCCTCTGCTACAAACATGTGAAAGGCTATGATGTGTATGAGGTCCCGCTACCAAAGTCAGGGAACATGATTTTCACCACTTTTCTTTCCTTTTCGCTCGCTTTCACCTCATTCACCAGTTGCTGGCTCAAACGTCATAGTGTGACTGCACCTTTATGACTTTTACAGTTATAAAGACACATTCATTGTTGAGGAACAGAGGGTTGATGCATGTACTGTAACTGTGGGTGTGTGAGGTAACCACATTGAAGCTGTGCTGTAAATACTGTGTGGACTGACTGAGACTAAGCTGCACTTTTGAGTCTGTGCATGTACGCGTGAGTTGTAAATAGTGTGGATGATTTTCTGCACACATTAAGTGTAACTGTCATCAAACTGAACTGCGTATCAGGGACCTGCATATCAGGTACATGCAGCACCATTAGATCTTTCTGTGACATCTGATTTACACCAGCTGTCAAGAGCCCTGTGGCGCTGGCTTCTCTTCCAGGAATAACCTACTTCGCCTCTAGGGGCAAAAAAAAAAAAAATCCCTGGAACAAAGACTTAAGGGTGGGGATAAAATTGTGTGTGTGCGGCTGAGGCACAGCTCAGGGCAGAGAGTTCCTGCAACACTCACATATTATTGCTGATGCTGAAGGAAGGATTTAGATAATTAGCTGCAGAAATATCTGCGTGTAATAACGAGGTGAAGGAAAGCCATGAAGTGTTTGCATATGTGCAGTAATGCAGAGTTGCTGAGTGCACAAGACTTAAGATTGAATGCATTGTACTGTGCCTTTGATGACTTCGTCCCTCCAACATTTACTTAGTCGATAAAGTCATGTTCTTAAATTGTTTTCAGTGTATTTAAAGGATAGATGCTTACAGATTTTGAGGTCAAATTGGCTGAAATCACAGTCTCTTAAGGGATTCCCCAAGGCTCGATCCTTGGACATCTGTTCTTTAAGCCCTACATGCCATTGCTTGGCAACATTAAAACATTCCTATGATGATGATACACACATATGCATCTTCATCTTTGTCAGTAGTTCAAGTAACATAAGAAAGCATTGCTTGTTGATGAGAAACTCATATGGTAGTTTTAGTAGGTTCAAAAAGACAAAAAAACTATATTCACAGCTTGAGTATTATCTTAAAAAGTGCAGTATTCAAACAAGGAACTTTTACCTAACCTTGAGAGTCATATAGGCATTATAACAAGGACAGTCAGCAAACAGCTAATTATTGAAGCTAACTTTTTCATTAGATACAGTATGCATGGGAATTTCTGCAAGATCAAGCCCTGCTGTTTTGTTATTCACTTAAAAAAAACTTTTTTCAATTTAAAAATCTTTTGCAAAATGTTGTGTATTTCCTCTATTCTATGACTGAATGGAACTCACAAGATTCTGATGTGAATGAACCTCATTGCTGTGACCGGTAAAGTCTATTGAATCTTGTAGTCTGCCTGCTTCTCTATCCCTGCTCTCGTTGCGGCGAGCTGAAAAGATGCACCCTCACTCCACTTTTCACTCTGGTGGATTAGGGGCACACTGGTTCGGCGTAAAGCTTCAACCATTCATGGAGCGCTGTGCAGCAATGGCAGGGGGTGAACTTGTTGTTTGTGTATCCTTGCTGTAAGGATAATGATGTGATGAATGGAGAGAGGGAGAAAGAGAGCAAGAAACAGAGAGAGAGATTTCAAGGCTAATGCCTTGGGGGGGATGTCAGACAAACCTGCGTATGTGTAATAACTGCGGAGGTTAAAATGCTACACTGGCACTGGAGATGGCTGCCAAATATTTTGACATCCACTCTACCTCCTCCGCACAGCTGGTGCTGAGGTTAAGGAAGAGAGAGATGATTTATAACAGAAAGAGAGGGAGATGGATTAATGCAAGTAAGAGGAGGGCGAGAACGTAGAATGTGAAAGAGTGGGCAAGAGAGGTGTTTATATACAGTCAGTAAGAGATAGCGAGTAAAAGAAAGCGAAAGCTGCCCGCCTGTCTGTCTCTCTTGATTTCTTTCTCCCAGCGCCCTGTGCCTGAGGATGCGTCTATAGTGAGATTTGTCTCAAGGTTGTTCTAAATGTGACTGATGTGTACAGCCAATGTGCTGTTTGCCTTGCTTTGCTTCACTACCTCTCCGTGCCAAAAAGCTGTCAGAACATATTAAACAAGCAACGTACATGCTAGTAGACGGGCAGACCCTGCGCTGACTGTACTCTTTCAAAATAAAATTTATAATTTGATATGGATGCGCATCCATGAACTGTCCAGCAGGTGTCAGTGTTCACCTGGTGGCAGCACAGCAAATGATATCTTCTTTTTCGGAGTCTGGTGCAATGTTCCACAGTAAAGCACAGGTATTGCAAAGGTTTCAAAATGTTTGGGAACAGTATTTCAAGATAGCCATTACTAATTTGCAGTAGCGACAAAAGGTTTTGGCACTATCCCCAGCCATACCTCCTATCTATTTTTTAAATTCCTGTCTTACTTTTCCATACTGTTGTACAATTTGGCCCGTACTGTCACTGGATTTATGTGCCTATCTGGGGTATTAGCATTGTGTTGATTGAATCTTTGCATTTTTTAGCGTTTTTTTTGTATTCTTTTATCTGTCTGGGGTTTTTTTTTTGGCATATAATGCTGTAAGCATGGGTGTGCTGTACTGTTTGTCTGATAGCTCTGGGTATTGTATTTATTAGTCATAGTTATTTGTAATAGTCATGTGATTTCAAGAACTGACCTGGGACAACGAGTGAAAATTCGCCTATATTGCCAACTCTGGCTCTTTTATAGTATTTTCTTTGTTGATCAATGAGAACTGTCCCTGTCAAATAAAAATAAATAATAAAGTACTTGCCCACGTAGAGGCCCTCGTGTTTTTCCCCGTGGTTCCTAGTTTAAATGTTAGCTGGACGGAGTGCAGTAACAAGCACAGTTGGCAGTTTTCTGGAGCCAGACAAACTACATGTGAGTTCAACTACTGCTGTTTTCAATCATTTTCAATAATTTATGCAGCATCCACTAACCATCCAGCAGGTGGCAGACATGCCTATGGGATATTACACAGGCAAAACAAAGTTGCTCTTTTGATTGATCAGGTGCATCAATGTTTTTTTCAATGTTCTTTTAATTTGGTGTCACAAATGGCAGGGAAACACACACAAAAGCAATGCAGATGGACAATTAAAACATTTCATTATTTTCAGTCCATACAGGGGTGACATTTTAAATGAGAGACTTTTTTTCCTAGATCCCCCTTTCAAGTATCTGTTGATTCAGACCATCACCCATTATCTTCTGCATTACCTCTGCTAAGGAGGTTATGTTTTCACTCGCATCTGTTTGTTTCTTTGTTATTTAGTGGGACTACACACAAAGGAATCAAGTGATTTGAATGAAACTTTAGGTGCTTGATTGCACCAAAACAGTGACAGAAACCACATCTTGATCTTAAATCGAATGTTTTGTACATAACAAATTTTTGCAGAACATAATAATTCATCTCAGGTACGCTGACCTATTGTTTTTGTGTATTACATATAAAGCTGTATTACAGAATGGCTAAATCAGCAGGTAAAGTGAGATTAAAAACCCCAAAGTCACAGATGACAAAGAGGCTGTTGGATATGCCATATATAGTAGCAATAATAATAATAATTTACGATGTCATTACCATGTTTACTCTGAAATCTGAAAATAAAATGAGTCACTATTTTGCAAAGAAAAGCAATATGTAATAATACAGTGGTACAGTATAATTAAAAAAAACTAATAATATGCACAGGATGCAGTGCATAGCACAAAGCACAAACAGCAATAAATAAAGAAACATTACAGTCCAACAGGGCTCATTTATGAAATCGACAAATTAAAAAGTGATCAATTTTTAAATTATTTTATTCAAACAGAATACAGACAATACGTGACTTTCTTGTCAAGGGTGAAGCTGAACAACTAACACAAACTTTGCTGACTAAAGATAAACTATTACTACAACTACTACTATTTTTATTTGCATGGAGCTTTGAAATAACTGATACAAACTGATGTACAACACCATAAAAGAAATTTAAAGCAGAAAATTTAAAAACAATTATTTTATTTTTTTTAAAAACAATTAAAAAATGTAGACTTTCAATGAATGATTTAATTAATGATACTTGCTTAAAAGATGGAAATATCTAGTACCAAAGCCCAGCAAAAAAAAAGAAAGCCACAGATTAAAATAGTTGCACATTTGATTATGAAACAGCTGAATTGGCTTCAGAGAAGGGAGCACGAAGTCATTGCCACACTTTCTGTGACAGCAGTAACCTTTTCTCTGGTTCACACTACAGCGGTGGGGTTACAAATCTGTAATGTTGATATACAAAAAAGTCATTTTCAAATAAGTCAGACAGTCATCACAGTTTTTATAAAATCTATATATAGAGTTGCATTTCTTTGAATTGATTTTGTGATTTTGTTGCATGCAATCTGTTATTCTCCAATCCTGCATAGTAGTCGAAGAACAATCTTAATGTCCCATGACACTAAACAAATTTGACTTGGGTATCCCTCTCAAAAAGGTCAGCAATTTGTGCTAGGGGTCAAAATGGGGTCAACTGCCATAAAATGGCATAAGACTGCCATTTTAGATTTTAAAAGTTGTTTAGTTGGATTTCTCATCTCAAAAAACATATAGTTAGACACCAAAATTGTTCAAATCGGACAAGTTTTAGGGTATTGGTAAATTTGACCGCCTACAAAAAGTGCATTGACCTTTCCAGGTTTCTGGTCACAGTGACGTAACAGAAGATCAGAGATAGGTCAAACTATACATGTTTGGATTCAGCATGACAAGACAATTCATTTGATATACTTTTTGAAGGGATTGGAACATTTTTGACTTTTGACCCCTAAGCAAAATTGCTGACCTTTTTGTGAGGGATAACCAGGTCAAATATGTTTAGTATCCTTCAGGCAACCCAAAACCACTTTCTTTCTTTTTTTAAATATATTTTTTGTGCATTTTTCAGCTTTTATTAGAAACAGTGAGAGACAGACAGGAAACAGGGGAAGACATGCAGTAAAGGTCGCCCAGGTCGGGATTCGAACCTGGGCACACTGCGGCATATGGTACACACCTTAACCCCTCAGCCACGAGCACGCCCCCCAAAACCACTTTCAAACTTTGTTCCCCGTGAAAGTGTCATGGGACATTAAATTGTTCTTCTACTATAGGGCAAAGCTTGGAGCGCGTTCCCTGTAGTTTAAATGCAGTTATAGAGGTGTTGTACCTGAAAAACACAGTTGAAGCAGATGCCCTTTCATTTCTGTGTGCATTGCTGTCCTGCAAACTGTGATCTCATTCTGATAATTGACACGGCACTGGTGATTCGGTAGACGGTCACTATATGTTGGAGCCATGCACAACAAACTGTTTGGGACAGCTGGACTACCCTGATTAAACAAAGTACAAGATCCTTATCATAGTTTATAAAATCAAAGCGATTTAGCGCAAAATGCCCAGATCTACTCTGATATGGTATACGAGATTGAATTAGGACATCCCAAATGTTTCAATGTTCTCACCCAATGCTGCTCCAGAGCTTATGTGGTGCAATGGAGGTCATTGATGCATAGTTTTTATTACCAATTGAAAGCGAGAGGAAATTACTTTGCAGGAGCAGCATAGGACACTTTTTGTGTGTTTGCTTGAGTGTGCATGTGTGAATGTGTACTATACCTCCATTACGCCCAAGGGGCTGTATATATAGATCGTGTCTCTCATCTCCTTTTTATTCTTGTGTATATGGATAAATAACTCCTGTTCCCTTTAGATTAGCCGTGACCTTTCCACCCCCTCTATACACACCTCGTAGGCTCTTACAACCCTTATCCAGTGATTGCATTGTGAATCCTTCACAGCAACAAATGTCAACTTCATTGATTGGCCATCTTCGTCCAAAATAATAGACGTCGAAAATGAGCGGGTGGTGTTTGGGGAGGGGGGTGGGGGTGAAGAAGCGGTGTCCCGGTGTTGTGGCGGAAACATATGTCAAGAGAGATTGTGGAAAAAAAATAGAAAATCTTACTCATTAACTTCAAGTCCACAGCCCCAAGATTTCATGGATTAATCAATGCTAACCTACTTTATCAAAGACACTTATCTTCCGCATACAGAAATCTATGCATGTCCCTGGCCAAGAGGTCGATTGCAGGAAATATTTCACATTGCCCACCCTTTTTACATCACTAATTCTCCTCTCTGTCTCGCTCTCGTTCTCTCTCTCTCTCTTGCACATCTTCTTGAAGTCCTTGCATTTGTGTCTTTTCTTTTTTGCCTAAATGTCCTTGGGATTGGCGCGTGCGTGGAGAAGGGAGACCCATATCAGATAACTTATTGGTTCATTTTGCCCATCTCTTTCCAATAATGTGTAACATTACCAGTGTTATTAGATAGGAGATTAATGGTGCTTGGCTCTGCTCCTCCTCTTCAGGATGGGACATAGAGGAGAAAAGATAAAGGAGAGCGAGATGGTGTAAAGAGGGAGGGAGGGAGGTGGACAGAGAGTGAGAGAGAGGCAGAGCGTGAATCCTCTTTGTCTCTTGGAGGACTTAATGTCTGATTTAGCTCTGAAGTTAGACGGTCATCTTGAGGAGCTGACTGACGGACAGCAATGCCCTGAACTTTATCTACCCCTCTGTACCCCACATCCGCCATTCCCTCCTTGCGTCTGTTCTCCACCATACTTCTCCATCTCACCGTCATTCTGAGTACCGCCATTCAGCGACCTTAGATCCTCCTCCTTCACATCAATCAGAGCCGACAGCAGGGAGGGTGAACGAGAGAGGGAGGAGTGACCCTTCCGATGCTTCAGGTGCCGCCACTGCCATGTCAGACAGACGTCTGATGCGTGTTATTTATGCACTTATTTATGTATTAATTAGGCAGCGCTGCTCCCCTTCTGTGCTCCCATTTTCTCCTCCGCTCCGTCTCAGGCCCGAACAGGCAGGGCGCTGTCAAGCTACTTCATTTAACCAGGCTCATAAACAGTGTGGGCACAGCTAACCTAAAAGTTAGCTTCTATAACTGCTAGTCCGCTAACTGAAAAGTTAACTGTGATAATGCTAAATCAATAAATGAGGCTAAAGCTAACTGCTAACCACTAACTTTTATTATAAAATCCCAGTCACGTTATGCATTTTCCTGTTTTCTATTTCCGGTATAAAATGCATATATGACAATCATCATAACCATGCATAGTTACAAATATTTTGGAACCAGAGAAAGTGTTTAAGATCGTCACTTCAAAACGTAATTTCGGCCCAACATACCCATAGAAAACAAAAGTAAAAGGTACATAGCCTCAGAATCACATGATTTTCTCATCCGACCACCGGGCAAACTCTGCCATTTCCAGTGTATTTATACACGGTGACCGGGTACGCAACGGGCATTTTATATAACTCTATACTCGGTGACCGGGCATGCTGTTTTCAGGCAGGTATTTATCCGGTGACCATGCACACGACGTCAGTTATAAGAATTGCATACCCCGGGATCGTGCACACACATACAACTTTGGTAATATTGCACCTGGCCACCGAGTACGCAATATTCTATTTTTCCATACTGTTTTTATTGCTGGTAAAATCTGTATATTTTCCATCACTCTCTATTCCAGCTGAGCCTTCATTCCTTCCATCTTTCCTTGTCTCCTTTCTCTTCCTTCACCCACTCTGTTGCCTTTCTCTGTTGTTGCTGGTAATAACCTGCTCATTATGGATGTAAGAAATATCTACTAAGAAATTATGCCAGATATGAAAAGCTCACAGGTGAGAGGAGTCAGAACCTCCTTGCATCCCTAATGAGGCGCAGGGATTGCAAAGCACACTCTGCAGAGACCAAGCATCCTCCACCAGCTTGTTACTAAGGCCTAACGCAGCTTAATGCGAGACAACTCGGACCGGCTCAGCTCTGCTTGACCTTGGTCTGTGTAATTGATGTATTTACTGCAAGCTCATCTGCTCTTGGTTTGTCTTCACACCTTCAGAGTTTTGTTGTGCTGTTGCGTCACTCTTTGCGCCCTGCGCCCTCATCTCCACTCGCCTCCATCCTGGTGACTGAACCATCTACCTCTCAGGAGCTCTGTGAACGGAGTGCAGTACATTTCTCCTTTCATTTCTCGTGTGCTACATTGCCTGCCAAGAACTGACAAAAATCTGCCACGTCCATCCAAATATTTTACCCCTTTTTTCCAGACTTCTGATTCAAGTGGTTTGGTTCTGTTTCAGCTCTGTTTTGCTTTATGTAATAACGTTTCTAATCAATATTCAGTGTGGCCAAATATAATGCATTCCATAAACCTTTGAACATGGAAAGTTTATCTGTTACAATGCATTTATAATCTGTGTATGCGTGTGGACATGTAGGTGTCTATAGTGGGTCATATGGTGTCGAGCAATGTATCCATCCTCATCCTGTGACTGGTCCAGGCTGTAGCAGATGGAAGATTACTTTTAGGAGCTAAGGATAGATTACAGGTCTGCCTGGATGTTTGCCAATCTGGACATGGAGCAGTTTCTTGAGGTGGCGCGTGAGGCAATTCATAGCAGCAAGTGCATGCTTGTAAACCTGACCTGGCCATCCCCGTACTTCTGCTTTTCAATCACTTTTTCAAAGAGTTGACAGGAGTGTTCATTTGCTTACATTGTGTGGGTTTGTTACAATACTGACTTATCACAAGATGTCCCTTTTCAGTAATAGTAACGTCAGTACCACACCAAAATGTGAAATTTGCAGATGTTTTTTTTTTAAACTCAGTTGTTACAGACAATTTTATGTGTTTTATTCAAGAATCTGATATTCATTCATTTTCTATACCTGCTTACTCCAATGAAGGGACACGGGGCGTGCTTGAGCCTATCCCAAGCAGTCATTGGACGAGTGGCGCGGTAAGAAACTGATATGTTAAAGTAATTTTTTTATCTTGAGAAAAAAACTAACAATTTTGTGGTTTGTCAGTCCAATGCATGAGTCCACAAACACAACAAATGGGATAATAATCAATAATAATGATCAACATGATGTTTTTGTGAAATCATGGGCTAGTTCAACCAAAAAAAACAAAAACAAAAGAATAAAACAATAAAATAAAAAGGTAAAGCGCAGTTACACAAATTATTTCCTTTGTTTTGTCTAATCCACTTTATTGTAGATTATTTTGTATTTAGAACCTTTTTTATTATTTTGTGGCTTCATTTGTTTCAAAATTTTTATTATCGCACCTAAGATGTAGACAGTAATGGAAAATTTATGAAAACTCACATATAAACGATCAAACTGGTGTTCAATGCAATGAATTTAGTTTCCGTGTTATAAGCGAGACTTTAAACCAGTTCGAGGAATGAACATGAAAGCCAGAAACAAATGATATATTGCTGGGAACAAAAACCAAACCAGAACCATTTATTGGAAATAATGGCCACCTGTTAATAACATTATTTTTTTATTCTTTTATTACAAATTTTAATATTTTCTGTTTGCAACAACTTGGTGGTGAGATCACTTCCTGTCTTCCTCTGAATGTCATGGTTGTCTTTGAATGCGATGATAAATTTACCAGTGGCAGGCGATTAAAGCAAAATGTGCTGTGGTCTCTCTGTTTCCAACCAGAAGAAGGAAATATTGTGCTATTTACCTTATAAATGTTGGTCCCAGGCACCAACTTCATCAAAGTTTGATGGACAGAATAACATGTGAAGAAAAATAATGTTGGCAATAGCTAGCTCCAGTCAGGCTAAACAATGCGCCCTGCATTGTTAACTGTGGCATTAGCAATGGACTGTAGAGTAAAATATAGCCTATATCAACAGACAGTTTTATAATGTCTGAAAGATAAGCATTATTATGTCACACAGCCTTACATGGAATGTTATTAACCAGTATTTTATCTAGTTCTAAATGGTTTTTACGTTTTTTATGACTTTATTTTTTAATCTTACTTCTGGATTTTTTTTATGATTGTGTTTTAATTTTAAGGCGGAACCCAAAACCTGAAATGTTAAAATATTGATTCTGCTCAGCCCGTGCCGATTGGAAAAAAAAAAAAAAAAAAAAAATCTAGTTTGAAGCTTGTGTTACAAGAGACCAAGTTTGGCGTAAAAAAAATTGCAATGAACTCAGTAACAAATTTTGTTCTTACAAATTTTTTGACTGATTTTGGAAAAAAAAAGAAAAAATAAACATTTTACAGGTATGCATTATCATCTGCTGTGGTTGTATTGTGACACAATTTGTGTCACAAAAAACATAGCATAAAAATTAATGTTTAAGAAAGCACAAACATTAAATACGTAGGCAGTAAAATGCTTAGCCGTGTGTATTGGTTGTGTGGAGATGTGGACAGGAAAAAGCACCAAAGGGGAAGAGAAGTGATAAGGGGAAAGTGGAGGCAGGTGGAGAGAAGACAAGGAACAACTTTTTGCCCACCACAGGAACAACGAAGGGCAAACGTTTGAATCATTTAAAACTCCAGAGACAAGGATCTGTTACTGTGGCCAATGGCAACAGGGTCTGTCTGTAGGAGTGCATGGCACGCCTTGGGCCATCACTCCTTCTTTCCTTCCCTCCATCCTTCCACTTCTCCATTTCTCCCCAATTAATTGGCATAGAACAGGGAGAAGAGAAGCAAGGAATGAGTAGCTATAGCTACAAGAGGGAGAAAAAAAAACCTACAAAGGTTGGGAGCAGTGAATGTTGATTGCAAAATGGTGCAAGATGCAACGTCAGGTGAATATTCTTCTTACAGAGAGTGTCAGGTCTGTAGGGTGAACTCCTAAAAAGACACAGAATCACGCACGCACACCTTCATTCATTCAGACATTTTCCTTTTTCCTCAGTGTCTGGCAGCATTTCTTTTCTGTTTCTTACCCTCTTTGACTTGCTAGGCCTATTAAATGTCACTCTCCTTTAAGTGAAGAAGACAGACAACTTCACCTAACTTCGGAACACCACTAAAGGTCAAACAAGTGCCGCTCCCAACACCGACATACACGCTGAAACTCTGTAGGAAACAGGTACATACTGCTACCACCTCCCCCCCCACACACACACACTCACACACACATATCACTCACTCACTCACACCTGACTCTGTCTGTCTTTCTCACCTTCTTTCTGAATATTTCTTCTATGTGGGAGCATGGGAGTCGTGTTTT
>OMMV01100502.1:0-11821 GCA_900302635.1 Chatrabus melanurus
CCCTCAACACCCTGAACGTGCGCAGAGCTGAGACATTGCCTAGGTTTACAAACTCTGTTATATACCTGCAGGATCAAACCACAGTTACAACAACTCGTTATTTACATGCAAATATGAAAGTTCATTTATGCAGTCGGACTATGTGGCAACCCGACAAACAATGGCGATATTGCATTTTGACTGGTTGATCACTTTCTGGGTTTGCATGTATTTGCTCATGTAAAAGCAGTTATAAACTACAAGTAGATATACAATCACCGGCCACTTCATTAGATACACCTGTTCAACTCCTCATTACATCTAATCAGCCAATCACGTAGCAGAACCTTAATGATTTTTTTCCTTACATCCTGCCTTAAATCAATAATTCAGGCTGTTGATGGTGTAATGGTGTATCTGCATGATGCTATCATCTCAATATAGACCAAAATGCTTCAGCACCTTATTGAATCTATGCCACAAGGAACAAAGACCATTCTGAAGACAAAAGGGAATCTGGTACTATCAAGGCGTACCTAATGAAGTGGCCAGCGACTGTATATTTAATGGGCGACACAGGGTCTAATACTGGATGAAGCACAATCCAGCAGAGAAAGAAAATGAAAGACAAATCAGAAGAGTGGGCCTGAGGTGTGGGTGTTGTCAGGGAGGCCGCAGCGTGTCAGATGGAAACCTTCAATGCCCAAAAGACAGAAACCAGAGAAATCTCAGGTCAACGGACAAAAATTGTCATCAGAGACAAAGGTAGTGAGAAAAAAGATGAACAGTCTCTAAAAGATCACTTTTTTCATTGATACTCTGACCCAGAACAAACATCACTAAACTGACAGGCCTTTTACAAGAAAATACTTACGCCATTGAAATGACCATGAAATCCAGCCAGTTCCATGGATCTCTGAGGAATGTAAACCCGTCTATACAGAAACCTCGCGCCGTGATTTTTACAAGAGACTCAAATGTATAAATTCCTGTGAATGTGTACCTGAAAGACAAAATTGACAGAATCAGTTCACCATGTTGGGTTGAAGCCAGTTGATACCTAAACATCTGTACCTTCATTAGTGTAGGGCCAATATAAATTGAGAGCAAAGTGTGAGCTGAATTCACCAAAACATTGCATTTTTTGTATTTAATGAAGCAAATTTGTAATTTTTATAACTCACTGGTGCCAATGATGAGAAGATAGTCAACACTAGACGTAGCTGCTTGATGATTCTTAAAATGTGAAGACTTTTTGCAAAATGGAAAGATTCTGTTTTTTTATTTATTTTCTTTAAAAAATTATGGTAATTCTTTATTAGCAATTTCTAATCATAATCATAATGCATAGCTGGACCTTTGTTCTTTTTGATTATTAAAATTTACTCAGCATGACTGGCACCCCTGAATTTTAAAGACGGAATTTTAAATATCTTCAGAAATACCCGTAACTACAAATGAACTGCTTTTATATAATCACAGTATTTAGTGAAACTTGCTTTATCCATGCAATGCACAGTGACAATTTTTGTAATTTTTCCTCTGTACACCAACACAATGCCGTTGAACTGAAACAATCCATGCTTGTAGTGTAGTTTAGCTTTAACTCCAAGGGTTCAACAAAAATATTGCCATAGCCAATTAGGAGTTACAGCTATTTTTATACATAGGACACTATTTTGACAGTGGATGTAAAAAAAGGACTTTCCCAGAAGGCGCAAGCTCATTTGGGGTGTGTCCAAGCCCACTTTGCTATTTAAGCGGCATGTAATACCGATGCAAAGTTGGGCACTGTGCAAAAAAACAGGGTTGGGTTTACTGTGTTTATTTCATACACACACACACACACACACATATATATATATATATATACACATACATACATATATATATATATATATATACACATACATATACACATACATATATATAGACAGCACTGTGCAAATGTTTTAGGCACATTAAATGTTTCTAATTTTTTTAAATGAGACACTGTTGCATAGTTCATACTTGTGAATAAATATGTAAAATGTCTAACTCCATCTCATCTTTAAAAATAATGAATAATTTCTTTTCAGTGATAAAATGACAATATTTTTGAGGGTGTCTGGTCAAATTTATAAGAAAATCGGGCTGTGTTAAATCAGGTTTTTTTAAATGATTTTATTATTGATTGATCATGAGCAGCTGTCTTTGTGTTGTCAAGTACGAGGCAGTAAAGCCACAAGGAAATCAAATTTTGTTGTGTTTTGCTTCTTTTTAAAATGAGGTTTCTAAATTATTAATAGATTGGTTACTTTAATGGAAAGGAAAATGTAATAATCACATATTTTATTTATGCTGCATTTTTTTAGGGGGGTGGGGATTTCACATGATTTTCAGTTGATGATGATGCCTGGGGCATTTGTTTGTTTTAAAAAAATTTTAATGGGGTGCCTAAAACATTTGCACAGTACTTTATATATATATATATATATATATATATACTGCTACTACTAACAATAATAATAATAATAAATATCAACAGAATCAAATATGCCCACACAAGGTTTAACACAGACGATCAAGATTGTAATGAATTCATGAAAAAGGTTTTTTAATGAACATTTCATCAGTTACATGAAATTCAAAATTAGATTTAACTCTTTTGAATTGTTTAACCAGTAAAGTTCTCTGCACTGAAACGATCATTCTCATTTCAACTCCACGAACACTGAGACATGCTTTAATGCTGCCGAGTGAGAAGAAGAAATGTGTACTTACTCTACTTGTTTTGACCACTCAGGAGGATCACTAAAGGTCATGAATATACAGTTGGTCAAAATAGTACACATAATGATCATGCTGAAAAGAGTGAGGAACGGGTTAAGGAAACTGTCAAACAAAGAGAAGTAAACACAAACATCAAAAACATCATCACAACCATACAAATGTAATGAAAGATATAGAAAGAAGAAACTATGGCATGTTTAGCACACAGTCCAGTCGGCCCTAAGCATTTAAAGGGTAATGTCATCGAAGCTACGCTCAGAGCATTTAACAGAAGATCGCTATGTGTGTCCGCCGTCACAAAGACCATGATTTTAACCATAACCTAGTTAGCTGGCACATATTTAGTGGAAATGTGTAGCTCAAACTCAATAGAAGTGTGGCCAAAGTGCATATTTTTATCCTGTAAAGGTTCATCAGATTTAGACTTAGTCATAGTTGTGGACCGGGACTCAGAACAAGAGGACACTGGGAAAAAGGAAAGCTGTTATGGTTTTTGGTTTTTTAGGGTTGTTTTCTGTCAGTATTGCAGTATCTGGCGGCTACAACGCAGGAGGCGCATTCTTCTGCTGCACGCTGCCATCACGTGAATCATTGCAGACAGTGCATTAAACAAACGTGTCATTGAAAGTTATAACCTCCTCCAAGGAGATTATGTTTCTGCCAGTGTCTGCTCGATGGTTTGTTTGGAGGATCTCTTGAAAATTAACAAACTGGATTTCATAAAAAATTGTGACAGTAGTGAAACTGTTGGGTTAAGAGTGGAACAGGAATCTTCAACTTTAAGTGGTGGGCAAAGTTCAGCTAATCGGCTCAAAGCTAATTAGCGAAGCTAACTTTTTCGTTAGCAGATTAGCTTTTCAGCTAACTTTAAAAACCATTTATGTACATCTTGATCATCATCTGATCTTGGCATGCTAACCCATCGCAACATATTAAAATTTCAACTCTTTAGGTCTATTTTACAGCCACAAAACCAAGCCAAAGCTAAATTCATATAATAAAAGCTGCAGTTCGTGATTATCAGTTGTTTCAGCTAAATATTTTAGCAGTTATCGATTTAGCGTTATCACAGTTGGCTAACTTTTAGGTGAGCTGTGCCCACCACCGATAAAGGAATTTTAAACATTAACAGACAGCATATTTAAACAATGACCCAGGTTTCATAAACTCTGCAAAACACTGAGACTGAGTTGGAATAAATTAATATCAGTACATATGCAGATTTTTAAAAACAAACAAGCAAAAAAAAAAACAAACCCTCAGGAAAAACCATTGTCGCTACATTTTGTTTTTCACCTACAAAGAAATTGGATAATGTTGTTTGCAAGTTGCATTTATTAGGATCATGAACAAATTTCTTGCTGTGCTTTTAATTAAATGTGTTCAAATAATATCTTGAGGACTTTTTAAAAATTAAAGAGACATGATTTCACAAGTTTTCTGTACTTTGCTTCAAAACAAAATCTGTTGATGAACCACAAATTACAATTTGGAGAAACAGTTTTGTGCTTGAACAAAAATAAGAGGTGCTATATGGAGTAAAAATAGTATCATAATTTTAAAAAATAATTGACATTTTTAAGTATTCAGGATCTCTGTTGGTGGCAGCTTTTAATAAAAATGTATTTATTTTCTCAGGAGAATCGTTGCATGGCGCTGGAATGACGCATCAATTTAGTGGTTACTTAAGGAGATCCTACTGAAGACAATTATTTGAAGCATGGAGCATCAACTGCAACACTAAAGCCATGTGGCAAATTTTCCAGAGCATGATCAAGCACGCATGTGCTTCATTGTCACGGACCCCAGAGTCTGATCCAGGCCAAGGGGATACTCATGTAACACCTGCCTACAGCAGACAGATGGCGATAAGGATGGACCACAGGTCTGCCTGGGTGGCCGTCACTCAGGACCCAAAGCAATTATGTGAGCAGGACCAGCATATGCTCTCAAACCTGACCTGATCTATTTAGACCTGACAGCTGTGAACCACGGTGGTTAAATAATATTAACAGGCATGGCCTAGACTGCAAGTGAAGCCTGGGTTTAGGAATTAGGTTTAGTAATAGTAGTAGTAAGCTCACTCCTTTTGATAAACCTAGTGCCAAACTATAATCCAAATCCGTATGGCATTTCACATTACACTGTGTTGGTTTTACTGTACCAGGTGGGACCAAGATTTGGGGCCAGGGACCTTGATCATAAAATTATCCTTTCTGGTATGCAGTTGATCAGAAAATTTTAAAACATGAAAACTGGTCGATGAAAACAAAGTTAACCAACCTGTGCCAAACTGTGAATTTGTGAAAGACTTTGCCATGTATCATAAGGTGTTCCACAAATGTTCAGCAGCAGATGATGCTTCTGGTTGACCACGTAATTTGAGTTGCATAATCTATGGATTTGATATGAGCGAACCGGTGGAGCAAGCTCCACTCGGGCTGCTTTGCAGCCCCAGCTTCGCTCGTATAAAAATGTTGTCACAATATGATTACTTGTATGTGGAGAGATTTATATAATAATAATAATAATAATAAAAACCTTTTGCTGGCTGTTGGTTGAATATGAAGTGTAATTTGAAAACATTCCAGAATCCCTCATTTCACTGTCAAAGCGGTAAATCAGTGAGTAGATTTGACTAACTTTATCCAAATATTGCTTGGATCGACTACAGCTGGTTTCCCTCCAACTTTTAGAGCTTTTCTTTTTCCAAAATATAACCATCAGTCGTCCGTCCCGTACACTGAATTCAAGCACCGTTTGCTTAATGAGGAGGTCAGGATGACTCATCCTTTTTGTTCGCATTTGCTTCCACTGACAAAATGGCTACCGCTTGGGGACATCGTATTTCTGTAGTAGGGCATCGTGTTAGTGACGCGAACTGTAACCGTCTGTATCCTCTCAGCAGTCACAGGAAACAGGGACAGTACGAGCAGAAAGTCAGAGGCCATATCGTCATGAATAATACACATGAGCAGGAAACCCGTTTGTCTCTGCCATTTCATCATTTGAAAGGATATGCATGTATCAAAATTTTAATAGCTACTCGCCTAACCGGATTAAAAGGACTTATGAAGTACAAGGCAGGTGTGGCACTAAAACGGAAGATTGTCTTCCCTCTATTTAGCACTATAAATGTCTGTGGAAAGAATAAAAAGGGAGAAAGAGGAGAGCATTAATCAGTTAAAGTTCAGGACAATCTTAACAAAAGAGATTCACATAGAAGCAAAATATGTCAGTGCTAAACCATATATAAAAGGTAACGTGCATTTACTCGTCTTAAAATTAGCTGAAGCAGATTTATACAGTGATGATGGGTGCTGAATCAGGATGCTTCTGATGCTGGTATGTTGTCTCTGTGCTCCCTGACTGATCACACTCTTTACTTTTGGAAAGTCCCAAGTTGCGCAGAGACGTCATGTTCAGCGACCATCACGTCTTTCGTTGTGCCTGTTATGACTGTGGACGCTCTGAGAGGAGACGAGCAAAATCAACTGGGTCGAGCAAGCCTCTTTCTGTGGATAACCTTGTAATTGTTTAAATAAAATATGGCGATTTGCATGAAACTTTAATACGACTTGCATTTGCCCAAGCGGTGTGGACCTTGGAGCTTTTAACAAGGCACCCTGAACTACATTAAGCCCTGCAGAGCAGAAATGAAGAGAGAAAAAGGGGAGGGAGGAGGTACAGTAAGAACAGTCTGGCCTTATCGCCGTGTCAGATGACTGAATGAACTCCGTATGGAATAGAAATGAAAAGACAAAATCTGCCCACAGGACTCGACACAACCCAATCATATGACAATGTAAGATGAATTTGACTGAAATTAAGAGACAGCTCACACTGAGCATAGAGCATGTAGCTCAGTGGTATAAGGAGTTGGGCTACCAATATGTAGACATGGGTTTAATTCCCTGTCACACTACCTGTCTGTGCCCTTGGACAAAACACTACATCTGCATTTTCCCAGTTCACCCAGCTGTAAATGGGTACTGACCTTAGCTGGAGAAGTAACCTGAATCGGACTGGCGTCCTGTCCAGGGGGAGCTGTAGACTCTCATCCACTTCATGCTATGAAATCCGGGGATAGGCACCGTCACCAATAGGCCTCAGGGCCTATATACGATTTACTTCACAGTGAGTCACCTGATGAACTCATTATAAAATAATCTTACTCTCTCGTTAGGATTATGGATCAAATACTGTCAATAATCCACATCAGCGCTGTGCAGAGCTATAATGACACACGGGAAGGTTCAGTGGAATCTGAACACTGTGATCAGAGCATCCTTTGAGATATATTCACAGCCCTCCAGACTGCACCCATTTTAGGCGCATATGCACCCAAAAATTAGGAGGTGAGCCTGGAAATGTTCCATAAGGCACACCCTGTGCGCCCGTCAAATGTTGAACGTGTGCGGCTAAATTATGGGATACAAAGTTCCCCCGCCGGCTGACGCAAAACCTGGAAGTTGCGCAGCGCTTCTTAGTTACGTCACCTGCAACGCAATGCTTCTTGGGAGTCAGCTGATCTTGATTTGCAAATCAACTTACTAAACGATCAACTGACCACAATTGGCGAATAAAGGAGCAGATACAAAGGTAAACAACTCGCACAGATAGCAAGCGTACGTATGATTGGCCAGAGGTTTCTGTGAATACTTGGTCAGACAAGATAAAGCACTCGATCGCTGAGTATTTTTCGAGGCCTTGTGTTTCGAGGCAGGAGGAGTGTCTGGAGCTGCACAACAGGCCAAATACCCCAGAACCGAGTGCGCAGTTGGAGCACATGCCCGATGTCGATGCCCTTGATCGCGAAGAAGACCCATCAGTGCCGCAGTTTGAGAACATGCTCGCTGATGCACCCGGTCACAAATCTGCTTCACCAGAGCACATGGTCGAGGAACCCGAAGCAGGCACGTCAGCTCCCGTTGTTTCAGAACCGCCCAAGAAGAAGGCCAAAAGATACATGTTCAGAGAAAAATGGCTGGCGGACTTCCCCGTGGCTAAGGACGGAGAAGAAACAAGACGATGGAATTACTATGTACTGCATTCACTGGAAGGTGTGCGGACCCAACATGGCTGGAAATTCAAGTTTCGTCACCAGGGCGATCTTGTTCAAATGTGAATCTCTCGTGAAGCACGGGAAAAGTAAGATGCATGTACAATACGGGGACAAATGCTTGGGTCCCTGGGGGAATTCAACTCTCCAGGCAGCACTTCAACGGCAGGATGCTGCACACTGCTCACAAGTGGAGGCGGAGTTGGTGTTAAAGTTTAACAACCCCTACATGGTTGTGAGGGAAGAACTGCCTTTTACCAAATTCAAGCCGATGATTATGCTCTTGAAGAAAAATGGACTCAACATCAACCCCACCTACAGTAGCATGTGCACAATTCGTCAGAGCCATTGCTGACACACTTAGAGAAAAGACCGCAGAATTCATCGCAACAAGCACCTATAACTAACCTTCTTTTCCTCCTTGCCTGGTGTAGTATGTTAGATAGTAACTTCCCTCCCACCTTGTTTGCATATTTACTTGATACACTTTTCAGGTCTCTAGTGTAGTGTAATGTGCAGGGGTCACAAGTCCGAGTGGTTTAGGAAGTCTTTCATTCTGTGCTTTTGAAATGTACAAAAAAGAGTCATTCAGTTGTGTGTAATGTCAGCATTGATAGGTGTAACTGAGCTCAAACTGTTCTTAAAAAGAGTTTGCAATAGTTACTGTATATTAGATCATGTTTGAAGACCGTAGTTATTTCATGCGGTTATACATGCTACCATTGGACAATGTCATTATTTCGTTGGTTAATAAACCTAAAAAATGGGGGAAAAAATTCTAAGAATGACATGACAAACAGCATTACTTGTTGTATAATATTCATGGATATTGGTATTCCCAGCCAAATGCAAGTAAATATGCATATATCTTTCACAAGTTTCACATTTGACATTTTGGATGTCTTTAAGTTCACACAGTAGGATTTTGATTTTGCTTTTATAATCCATTCAGATATCTTCTTCCAGTTTGTAAACATTAATTAAGAGGAGTATGAATTTTGCTGGTGCTCCCAACTTTTTATAGGTGTGTGCCTAAATTTTTGCCTGTGCGCCTAAGTTTTTTAGGTTGGGAGCACCAGTGCTCCTATGTCAAAAAGCTGTTCGGGAGGACTGATTTACAACATCTTTTTCATCTTATATAAACACAGGATGAACTAAAAGAACATCAACAGTCCATATGCTCTACCACAAAGCCATTTAGACCTGAAAGATGTCAAGGTTGACAACTTTAAGTGAATATGTGACTCAAGTTATTAAAAGTAAAGTCATTAGAGAAAACATAAAGGAAAATTGACTGTGGGGTGTACAAGCCAGTGCATTGTGAGTGCCCATCACCAAAATAGCAAGGGCCTAAATTGCGCCAAATCAAATATGCAGGTTACAAATGTGAATTCCACAACAGATCAGTCAAGGACCAGCTTTACAAAGACTGCTTACTGGTACAGTTGTCCAGCAGGGTACCTGCAGAAACTATGCTACTGTTGGGCAAAGGAGCGGAGGAAGGGTAGAAGTGTGGAGCTGATAGTATGAACTCTGACTGTCGGCCCAATGGTAAAAGAAGAGAGATGGCTAATATGACAGAGAGGAGAAAGGTAGAAATATCATGCGTAGAAGAGACCAAGTGGAAGAGGAGTAACGCCAGGAACATCATAGGTGTGTTCAAATTGTTGGTGTTGATGGGAGGAGAAATGGTGTAGGAGAAATCCTGAAAGAAGAGTATATTAAGAATGTATTAGAGGTGAAGAGAGTGTTTGTGATGGGTGTGAAGCTGGAAACTTAATGGGTGATGATGAATGTCATCAGCACATATGAGCTGCAAGTGTTGTGTGAGACAGATAAGAAAGAAGATTTTGGGAGTGAGTTAGATGAGGTTGTAGAGATTGTACCCAAGGAAGAAAGAGTGATGATAAGAGTGGACTTCAATGGGCATGGTGGTGATGAGAACTGAGGTGATGAGGAGGTGATGGCCATTTCACAGCCCTTTCCATGCTTGTACAAAAACCATGAAAATGGCTGTGGTGAATAAGTGTTTTAATTTAAAAAAAAGAGGAGCACAAGATAACTTATAAGAGTGGAGAAAGGTGTACACAGGTGGATTATGTCCTTACATGCAACCTGAAAGAGATTGGAGACTGTATGGTGGTGGCAGGGGAGAGCATAAGTTGACAGCATCAAATGGTGGTTTGTAGAATGACTCTGGAGGAAAAGAAGAGGAACACAGCAAGGGCCAAATCAAGGATCAGATGGTAGAAGTTGAAGGAGGAAGACTGTTGTTTGAAATTTAGGGAGGAAGTGTCTCAGGCTCTCAGTGGTGGTGAAGAGCTAAGCGACTGGGCAACTACTGCAGAAGTGGTGAGAGAGACCGGAAGGAAGGTACTTGGTGTGACATCAGTACAGACAAAGGAAGATAAGGAGACTTGATGATGGAATGAGGAACTGCAGAAAAGTATAAGGAGGAAGCGATCGGTAAAAATGAACTGGGATAGTCAGAGAAGTACACAGGAGTACAATGAGATAATGTGATGAGAGAGGTGGCAAAAGTTGTTGAAAAGGAATATTGCAAGCTGTACGTGAAGTTGTTGGACAATAAGGAAAGGACAAAGGAATTGTACAGATTGGCCAGACAGAGGGACCAAGCTGGAAAGCATGTGCAGCAACTTAGGGTGATAAAGGATGCAGATGGCAATGTGCTGACAAGCGAGGAGAGTGTGTTGAGAAGGTAGAGGGAGTACTTTGAGAAGCTGATGAATGAAGAAAATGAGAGAGAGAGAGAGAGAATGTTGGATGATGTGAAGAGAGTGAACCAGGAAGTGCAGCGGATTAGTAAGGATGAAGTGAAGACAGATGTGAAGACAATGAGGAGTGGAAAGGTGGTTGGTCCAGATGACATTCCAGTGGAGGCATGGAAATGTTTAGGAGAGATGGCAGTGGAGTTTTTAACCAGATTATTTAATACAATCTTGGAAATGAAGGGATGCCTGAGAAGTGGAGAAGTGTACTGGTACTGATTTTTAAGAATAACGGTGACATGCAGAGCTGCAGTAACTACCGAGGCATAAAGCTGATCAGCCACAGCATGAAGTTATGGGAAAGAGTAGTGGAAGCTGGGCTTAAAAAAGAGGTAAAGATCTGTGAGCAGCAATATGGATTCATGCTGAAGGCCAGAAGGAGTTGCATTTTGTTTTTATGAATATAGAGAAAGCTGACAGGGAAGTAAGAGAGGAGTTGTGGCATTATTTGAGGAAGCCAGGAGTGGCAGAGAAATATGTGAGGGTGGTGCAGGATAAATATGAGGACAGTGCGAAAGCAGTGAGGTGTGCGTTAAGTATGATGAATGGGTTCAAGGTGGAGTTGGGATTGCATCAATGATTAGGCCATTTTTTGTTTGCAATGGAGAGAACAGGAATTAAAGTCAGCAGGAGCAAGAAGGAGTATACACTCACCGACCACTTTATAACATACAGCTGTTCAATTGCTTGTTAACACAAATAGCTAATCAGCCAATCACATGGCAGCACCTCAATGCATTTAGGTATCTAGACGTGGTGAAGACGACTTGCTGAAGTTCAAACCGAGCATCAGAATGGGGAAGAAAGGGGATTTAAGTGACTTTGAACATGGCATGGTTGTTGGTGCCAGACGGGCTGGTCTGAGTATTTCAGAAACTGCTGATCTACTGGGATTTTCAGGCACAACCATCTCTAGGGTTTACAGAGAATGGTCCAAAAAAGAGAAGATATCCAGTGAGCGGCAGTTGTGTGGACGAAAATGCCTTGTTGATGTAAAGGACAGAGGAGAATGGGCAGACTGGTTCAAGATGATAGAAAGGCAACAGGAGCTCAAATAACCACTCGTTACAACCAAGGTATGCAGAATACCATCTCTGAATGCACAACACTTAGAACCTTGAAGCAGATGGGCTACAGCATCAGAAGACCACACTGGGTGCCACTCCTGTCAGCTAAGAACAGGAAACTGAGGCTACAATTCACACAGGCTCACCAAATT
>OMMV01100552.1:0-11439 GCA_900302635.1 Chatrabus melanurus
CTTATGCTTTCGCGGCTTTTACCCTTTTATCAACCAAGCAAAGCAACTTCGGGCACGCAACACAGCTGTTTTGCACCCCATCCTCCTGGCCAGAAGGGGGGTCCATGGTCCACATTTCACACAGCGCTACCCACAAATTATCAGTAGCTACACTCACACATGCACACACTGCTGCACAATCCAAAAAAATCCTAATCTAATCTCGACAGCACCCTGTGTTCTCAAAATACCAGCTGTTTTCACAATAACAGCCAAGACACACAGCAAAAACAACAGAGACCCAAGGACAAAGCTTTTCAACTGTCCCACAAGTAGGGTTGCCAACTCCCTGAAAAATAAATAAGGGACACCTCGTTGGCAGGGCTGGCCGACCCGATTGCCTTCACCCCTCCTGGCATGGTGAATTAATTTTTTGCCTTTTGTTGTGTGTGTGAAACGATTTTTAAACTAGCTCAATACGGGACGCGTACTTTTGGTTCTAAATACGGGATGTTCCTTATTTCAAGGGACGGTTGGCAACCCTACCCACAAGTAAGCCAATTCTCATCTCACAGGACAGCCATTTATATGCATACAAATACGTTGAAGCCACCCTTTCTGTCTCCGGCCACGCAGCTGGGGGAACTCTTTTTAAGTGAGCCAGATGCTCCCTGCATTCTCACTCTGGTTAAATAACATTAAATTGAGAAAAAGCTATAAAGGTTTAAAGGTAAAAGCTTACCTTTTTTTTTTTATTGGCGCCTGTGTTGCCAGAATGAGAATGCAGTTTTGGAAGTGTCTTTGGCTCAGGTCAGTCCCATCTGGGTCACCAAATATGCCGTGGCAGATACATGGTTCGGAAGCAGAAAAGATGGCTTCAATGGGTCTTAGCAGTTTATTCAGAATCAAGACCGTGAACAGATGACATCATGAGGGTTTTATACATTCCAATGACACGCAACACATACGTAGATGCAGATTGCCTTTGGGGACATGCACTTCTTGGTGTTAAATTCAGCCTTGAACAAAACACAGTACATGGTGATGGCATCTGATATGAATTCAGGTCCCACAATGGTCTCAAAGTTAAAGTGATGGTTTTGAGTGGCTCCTCGGTTCAAATCCCCATCAAACTGGAAAATCACTAAGGGCCCTTGGGCAAGGTCTTTCATCCCCAAGTTGCTCCCAGTGTGCAGTTGAGTGCCTTGCATGGCTGACATTGGTGTGTGTGTATGTGACTTGGTGAATGTGAGGCATTATTGTAAAGCAATTTGAGCATCTGTTTCAGATGGAAAAGTGTTATAAAAATGCAGTCCACTTACCATTTATCCACGGACACTTGTGTGAATGGACTGTTACGGCCTGGTGTTACAGCTTCAGCCTCCAGCTGCAAATAATGCCCATTTGAACTTTAAATTAGTGTTGCTTTCTGCTCAGGGGCCTCCAGTTGTGCTACAACCATTATAGTGCAATCTGGCCATGTCAGACCCCGTGGAAAATGACCCGGTGAGAAATGTGCTGATTGTGCAGGCCTGGAAGCTCAGTGAACAGGATCAACAAATTGCAGACCTGACCAGACTCATTCAAGGTCTACAAACATCACAGGGGTAAATTGTCAAGCAACTCCAGCTGCTTACTGACCAGCAGTCTCTCCAGCAGGGAGCGAATGCGGCTTCCAAAGCCTGAGCCTCCAGGTCAGTGGACAACACAGCAGCACCTTCTCCTCTGAGTCAGAGTGAGCCACGCCTGCACCCATTGAACGGTATGATGGTGACCCAGCAACGTGTAAGTCATTCCTGTCATTGTGCACTATGACATTCACCCTCCAGCCTGGATCGTACCCCACAATCACCTCCCAAGTAGCATTTATTATTACCCACTTAATGAGTGACTATGGAGTTGATGGTGGCTGAGTGGGATTGCCAGTCGCCAATCTGCTGCTCAGCTCATTCCTTTTCAGAGGCAATAAGTCGGGGTTTTGAATGTGGCGCTCCAGGACATGACACCATCAGGGCCTGCTGTCTTTATGCCAAGGTTCTGGACCTTGGCTACAGACAGCAGGTGGAACTCGGCTGCTCTCCCTGACATCTTCATGGATGGAGTGGCTGAGGATACAAAGGATTATCTAGCATCTCTTGACCATCTGTCAGACTTCGAACAAGTGGCATTAGCCACCAAAGTTGACAAATTCTTACACAACCACAAAATGGAGAGACTCCATGACAGTCCAGCTCGTTGGAAATGGACCATCCCATTGTCTCCAGCTCCATCGATCATCACGTCGCCCACTAGTGTACCAATTCCTGTCTCTCGGTTGGGTCGGATCGGATCAAGAAGAACCCATGCAGATTGGCTGGTCCGAGGAGCAACCGTGGCAGATGAAGTTAGGCCTATGCATCTACTGTGGCTCTTCTGGTCACTTCATCTCCAACTGTCCAGTAAGGTCGGCTCCCCCAGTAAAAAGAGGATGTTTGGCGAGCTGCTATTCCATTAAACCCTCCAACATGTGGCCATTCATCATTGAAACCCTGCTTGTCACCTCTGGTCCCCTGGACTTGGGGGTCCTGACTGACTATGGAGCTGATGAGAGCTTTATAGATTGCAACCTGGCTCAGCAGCTTGCCATTACCCTGGAGCACCTGGAAGAACCCATCTGTTTGAAAGCCTTAGACGGCCGGCTGTTGGCCCTCGTTATTCATATGACTGCTCCAATCCAACTCCACCTCTCAGATAATCATTATGAGCATGTTCAATTACACATTATTGACTCTCCCTTGAATCCATGAGTGGCAGACTATCCTTGGTTAAGAACGCACGAGCCATGGTCACCTGGACAAATCATTAACTGCTCTACTCGTTGCAAGTCAACCTGTATATGAACATCTTCCAGCTCTGGTCCCCAGCAGCCAGCAGTCAGCCCACCTGACCTTACTGGAGTACCTCCCAAATATATGGATTTAAAGGAGGTATTCAGTAAAAGTTGGGCTAAAGCTCTTCCACTACATAGGGCATATGACTGCATTATTGACCTCGTCCCAGGGGCAGCTCCACTAAAGGGACGTTTGTATTCGCTTGCCAGATCCGAGGCTCCAGGAAAAAACACCCCTTCTCATCACCAGTTGAAGCCAGGTTCCTCTTTGTGGAGAAGAAAGATAACCCTCTTCATTCCTGTATTGATTACAGGGGTCTGAATGGCATAACTGTTAAAAACAAGTATGCTTTGCCTCTCCTGTCCTCAACATTTGAGCTATTGCAGGATGTGACTATATTCACAAAATTGGACTTTAGGAACACCTAACATCTAGTGAGGATAAATGAATGAGATGAATGGAAAACATGTTTTAACACCCCTAGTGGCCATTATGAATATTTAGTCATGTTGTGTGGGGTCTCCAACACCCCATGCATTTTCCAGAACATTGTGAATGATGTGCTTTGTGACATGTTGAATATTTTTGTTTTGTGTACATATATGGTATCGTCATCTTCTCCAAGAACAAGTCCAAGAATGTCAACCATGTAAGGAAGGTTCTTCAATGTCTGTTTGATAACCAGTTACTTGTGAAAGCAAAAAAATGCGACTTTCATCAACACACTTTCTTTTCTAGGTTTTGTGGTGTCCCCTTGCAAGATTGATATGGATCTGGCTAAGGTCAGTGCCCTCATGGATTGGCCCATTCCAGAGAACCGAAAGCAACTCCAGCACTTCTGAGGGTTTGCCAATTTCTATCGCCAGTTCATTCGAAATTACAGTTATGTTGTTGCCCCATTACACCTGCTAACCTCCATTCATGCCAAATTTCAGTGGTCTCCAGCCGCAGACCAAGCATTTCAGGAGTATAGACAATGGTTCTCCAGGACCCCGATCCTGACCATGCCAGATCCGTCCCAGTAATTTATTGTTGAGGTAGTTGAGGTAATCCGACATGGGAGTAGTGGCCATCTTGTCTCAGCAGTCTGTTGAGGACAATAAAGTACATCTTTGTGCCTTCTTTTCCAGGATGCTGTCCTCAGTGGAGCGCAATGACTTTGGCAGAGTGGCGACACTGGCTCTAGAAGGCTAGCCAGCCTTTCATTGTGTGGACTGATCATAAAAACCTGCAGTATTTACGTTCCACACGTAGGGTTAACTTTCAGCAGGCCAGGTGGGCATTATTTTTCACCAGATTAAATTTCACCTTGTCACATCATCCTGGCTCATGAAATAACAACAATAACAAGCCAGATGCACTGTCATGACAGTTTTTGATTTCTGAATCCCATTCAGACAGCTCCACCATTCTGTTGTGGAGCTGTTGCTCCACACCCCAGGTATTTCCCGTTTTTTGTGTTTGATGAAGGTTGAGGAGCAGGTAACATGGGCTCTGGAGGGTGTTCAAGTTCCAGAGGGTTGCCCACCTCATCGGCTATTTGTACCTGACAAGGTCTGTCCACAGGCACTCCAGTGGAGACATGCTTCTTATTTGATTTGTTATCCTGGGGTTTCCAGAATGGCTAGTTTCCTTCATCAGATTTTCTGGTGGCCCACCTTAGTCAAAGATGTCCGAGAGTTTGCAGCTGCATCCTCAACTTACACACAAAGTAAGAGCTCAAAGACTCCTCCTGCCAGCCTACTCCAACCCCTCCCAGGAGGCAACCCAGTGATTGTCACAGTTGTTGATAGAATCACGAAGATGGTTGATTTTGTACCTATGCTAAAGTTGCCCACAGCCAAGTAGACAGCAGAGGCACTGGTCCAGCATGTTTTCCACCTGCACAGACTCCCTCAGAACATTGTGCCCAATCACGGCCCTCAGTTTGTTTACATATTTTCGAGGGAGTTCTGCAGGCGAATTTGGTGCCACTGTGAGTCTGTCCTCTGGGCACCACCCCCAGTCAAACGGGCAGATATAACAGTACAATCAGGAGTGGGAGATGGTGTTGCGATGCCTTGTGGCTAAACAGCCCTTGTTGTGTGCTGAAAATTTGGTTTGGGTTGAGCATGCCCACATTTCTCTGCCTGTCTCCTCTACCAGTTTATCACCATTCTGCTGTTCATGTTCCTATCAGCCTCCACTCTTTCCCGAGTTGGAGGATTAGGTGGTGGTACCCTCTACCCATGCTTATGTTTGCTGTTGTCACCTCATGTGGCACTGAGTCAGAGCAGCATTATTGTGCTCTTTGCTATGGGTACTAGTGTTCAGCCAGTAGTTACCACTTAATTTCTCCCCACCATGAGGCTGGACAATGAGTCTGGCTCTTAACATGACCTGCCTCTGCAGGTCCATCATCATAAACTAGCTCCCCAATTCATTGGTCTGTTCCCTGTGTCAAAGGTTCTCAGTCCTTCCGCTGTACGTCTGGCACTATCCTGTTCGTATAGTGTGCATCCCACCTTTTGCATTTGACAGGTGAAGCCGGTTAAGATGTGTCCTCTCTGCCCACCATTAGTGCCCCATCTCCTGCCTGGATAGTGGATGTGTCACAGGATTTTACTGTCAAGTGCCTTCTGGTTGTGTGCCGTTGGGGTAGGGGCATCAGTTTTTGGTTGAGTGGGAAGGTTATGGTCCTGAAGAGTACTCTTGGGAGCCAGCTAGTAACAGTCCGTTAGCCGCGATTTTTTCGTGACCACACTGATGTTCCAGTGACATCCATTGGGGAAAAGTACTGTCACGGTTCATGTTTTGTTGTTAGTTTTTTGATCCCTCGATTTGCTTTAACATTATCTCCCATGTGTTGTATTTCTAGTGTTTACCTTGTTCTTCGTTCTCCTAGTGAAATCTCCTCCATGTTGTGATTCTCCTTGTGCTTTTATTTTGACAGTTCTGCTTCCAGTGCATTTTGTTAGCTTTACTTCCTGTGCCACTAGGGATCCGGTTTCACATGTATGCCCATTTCTTGGTTAATTGATTTGCGCACTATTTAACTGTCACAACCCTTCAATCCAGTGCCAGATTGTCTCATTTGTAAGCCTACTTTCTCACATTTATTTCCAGTGTTTGATCTCCAGTTGCCATCCTCCATTCTCTTCCTGTTTTTTTTCGAGTTTAGCCTGCCATCTATTGGACTTCCTACATGGTATGTTTGATTCCTGAGTACTGATCCTCTGCTAATGTTATTGGATTCTCCCTTTGGTGCTGCCCTCATGGATAATGTTGCCGTTTTGACTGCTAATTTGTGTACCAAACCCACGCCTGTGTTACCGATCACCAGTTGTTTCCACATGGACACTAGTGTGAATGGACTGTTACTACCTGGTGTTTGTTACAGCTTCAGCCTCCAGCTGCAAATAAAGACTGTTTGAACTTTTCCTCTGTGTTGTTTTCTGCTCAGGGGACTCCAGTTGTGTGACAACCATTACATACAATAGTGAAGCTGAGGCCATGAGAATAAATGTCCTCTTCTCCAGAGAACGATCCAGAGTGTACTCCCAGGTGCAAGGAAACAATGGCCCAAAAACAGACCCACTCAAAGCTGAGACCGAACGATACTGCAATGATATATAAGAGAAGAAGGCATCCCATAACAACAATGCCCAGTGGCTGATGGACCTGAAAGCAGACCACAGTAACCTACCAGAATGGGGACCAGTCAGTATCACCGACACAAATATCTAACTATGCATCTCTAGCATGCAGAGCTGGGCAGCACCAAGACCTGACATGTTTCATGCCTACTGGCTGAAGAAGCTAACTGCACTCCATGAGTACCTGACAGCACAAATTAACCAACTGCTAACATCAGGGTGCCATCTTGGCTGGTTAACACAGGGCAGGACAATACTGAGTATGAAGGTTGCTGACAAGGGTATAATGAACTATATTGAACGACGGGCCTTTAACATTGGTTTCCACAACATGGAAGGTACTGTCAGGCATCATTGCAGCCAAGGTGAGTAGGCATGAGTCAATACATGAGCAAAGCTCAGAAGGGCTTTGGAAATAACACAAGAGAATCAAAACACAAGTCAGCCAGGACTTCTAAGACAAGACAGACCAATCTGAGTATGGCCTGGACTGACTACAAGAAAGCCGATGACTCAATGCCCCACACATAGATACTGGAATGCTTCGCTCCATACAAAGTAAACAAGGCACTGATAGGGTTCCTAAAGAACTTGATACAGCTGTGGTCAGCAACACTAAAGGTGAACTCTAGGGCCATCACATAAGTGACCATCAGGTGTGGCATATACCAAGGTGATGCACTGTCTGCACTGCTGTTCTGTATAGGCCTGAACCCTCTCAGCCAGATCATCTCATAGACTGGATATGGCTCATGGTTCAGGAGTGGGGTGACCATCAGCCACCTCCTCTCCATGGATGACATCAAGGCGTATGCCATGAGTGAACAAGACATCAATTCACTGATCCATCACCAGGATATTCAGCAATGGCACTGGCATGATATTCAGACTGCACAAGTGCAGTTGAATGGTTGCAAAGAGGGTTAAGGTGGGTAAGACTGAGGAAGTGAAGTTACCTGAAGGCAAGATTGCAGACATACAGGACAGTTACAAGTACCTTGGTATCCCACAGGCCAACCAGAGCCATGATGAGGAAGCCAGGAGCACAACCACAGTCAAGTACCTCCACAGAGTAAGGCAATTACTAAGAACCCACCTCAATGGTAGAAATAAGATCCAAGCCATCAACATGTATGCCCTACCAATCATCAGATGCCCAACTAGAATAATAAGCTGGCGAAAGGAAGAGATAGATGCCAAGACATGTAAGCTCCTTACAATGCAGGGAAGGTTCCACCCCAAGTCCAGCACCCTGAAACTGTACAATCAGCATAAAGGGGTGGCCGGGGGCTAAAAAGTGTAAAAACAAAAACTGATCTCCGGTCTTGTAATATTTATCAATAAAATATTGTCACTTCTACATGCTATGAGAATAAATATTGTTTGCTTGTCCTTCGTCTGTGACCACATCTGGTACTCACAATGAGCTGTACTGAGTGTCAGTCACTGTTTATATTTCAGCTGATTACAGCACAAGTAAATCCCTGTTTTCATTTGAACATGCATATAGTTATTGTAGTGATGGCTTGGATAGGCCAAAATAATGGTGGATTGGAAGTATGTCAGAAAGGATAACGGGAAATCTGTGACGTCAATTCACGATTCATCAATATGAATAAAAATAAATTTTCAAAATAAGATACGAGTACATCGATACAAGCACTGATATGTTCAGGGTTCAGTTTAACTTTCAAAATTCATTGTTTATTTATAATACTGTGTGTATTATAAACAATGAATTCTTCATTGTTTTGATATCAATGCCACAGTTAAATAAAGGAATACAGTAAATATATAAGTATTTCTCTTTCATGCCCTCTGAATTTCTTTTAATTTTTCAGATTTACAGTCAAACAACATGTTGAAACGTGTTCTCTTCCTTTTCTTTCACTTTATCTCTTTCCACCTCCCTCCCACATGCTGTCATTTCATGTCCTATGCTTTTTCTCTCTGTGCTTCTGTTCTCTTTTTCACCTTCTTTCTCTGCTGTCTCTTACACATCTTGTCATTATGTCTAACTCCTGCTATGAGACGCCATGGCTTGATCTATTTCTGTCTCCTCGGAGAACTGTCATACATACACCAACTGTTCATGTGTGATATGTGTGTGTGCTTATTCTTTTGTGAGAACTGGGGACATCAGCGTGCATGCAGAATGTGTATACATGATTAGTTGCAATTGTGTTTAAACCTGATAATCAACAGTGAATCTACCATGCTTTGATGTTTCAATAAGAGGTAAGGTGACAGCCACTTGGGCCATAATATAAAGAGGACAATGACTCGGTTACTGCATAACCGAGTCATTGTCCTCTTATAATGGAATACGGAAGATTTGGTTGTGTTACAACTGAACAACAGGAGGCACATCTTTTTCACACACCTCTTAGAAGACCTCTGCCCAGTGTTGAAAAACAAAAATAACCCAAGGACCTGGGTTCATAGGTTTTAGTTATGTGTAATAGGAGAATTTGGTTATATTTAGATACATTTTTGTAATGGAACAAAGTAAAGGTATTGTGTGAGGTCAGGTCAAGTCTGGGAGCATGCACAACTGCTACATGTCACCACATCCACCATAGATGAGAAGAACAAAGATTTTGGATCTGTGGCAATGACAGCTACATGGACTTTGCCAACAACAACAACAAAAAAATACTAGTTGTCTTTCAGTTTCTTCAATGAGCACCAAAATTTAATTTGTTTGTTTGTTTGTTTTCTTGTTCTTAATCTAATTTTTACAGCCTGTGCATGATAACCACTTTTGGGGGCTTTCATTGTGGGATTGGCACTTTACTTCGCAAAGCTTGGCACCGGAAAACAAGAACTCTTGGTTTCTGCACTTTGTGGCAGTAACTCTGCTGCTGTCTTCCATTAGAGCATGGACGGGTGTGGAGTGGGTGAGAACTCCGACAATCGGGCAAGACGCAGAGGGACACTGGGGTTTAAATAAACTGGGAATTAATCAACATAATGTGAAACAGGTGAGAGACACAGGAAGAAAGGTAAACAATACACCAGAAGAGGGGAACTACAAAATAAAACAGGAAGTAAGGCAAAACTGAATTAAAACAGTGTGCACAGAAAAATAACTCAGAACCAAATAACACAACAGAGTAAGCACCAATAAAATGTAACAAATATAATAACTAAGAACTGAACACACTACAACTAAACTAATATGCGCACTGAGATAAATTAAACACAGAATGCAGAAAGAGTAAAACCCAAAAAGGAACACTAGGGTGAGGCAGAGGATTAGAGACACCAACGTGACACTACCCCTCTCCCAACAGGCAGCACCAGACGTCTAGAAAACCAGGAACCAGACTAGAGCAGGGGGCCGGAAGGCCGGCAAGTCAAAACAAAACCACACAAAAGACAAAAAACATGAAAAGGGAAGCAGGGACCGGGAAAAGGCCAACACCAAACACACAATCGAAACACAAACCACCACAAACAACGAGAGGGACAGAGGACCAACACACTGGGAAAAGGGACCCATGACCGCACACGCCATCAGGAGGACAGCCGTGTGGTCGACAGGAAACAACCGGACCCTCAGGAGGACAGCCAGGCCGGCGAGGCACAGAGCACAACCACACAAAGGAACGGCAGGGGGAACAACAGAACACGGGATGAACAAGAGGAGGGCAGTTGTCAACAGAGGGAAAACAAACACCCAGATCAAACAGGAGGTTGAGGGTACCCATAAATAACAGGTGACAGGGATCATGACAACAAAAGACAGACAGGATATTCAAAACCACACTAAGAGACACGTGAAGGAAACACCAGTAAACATACAGGGACCAGGGGACAGAGCCAATAAAGAGAGGATCACACACTAAATAATAAGGGGGGGCATGAACCAAACATACAGGAGAACAAAAAGAACCACATGAATTAACTAAAGGGCCGGAAAATGGAGAACTACTAACACACCGGGGAGCAAAAGGGAAAACAAATTAAGCAGAGACACAAAAAACTAATATGTAAAAAATTGAAAAACCAAGAAAAACTGAACATACCACAAATAGGGTTGGCAGCACAAACACTGAAAATTGCTGAGCAGTCTCAGGCGGCATGCCGACTCTGGAGACGACGGAGTCGCCAACTGTGGAGACGACGAAGCGGCCAACTCTGGAGATGACAAAGCAGCCGACTCTGACTGACGTGAAGCTGCAGACTCTGGCTGACGTGAAGCTGCAGGCTCTGGAGGAGGTACAGCTGCAGGCTCTGGAGGTGGTATAGCTGCAGGCTCTGGAAGAGGTACAGCTGCAGGCTCTGGATGAGGTGCAGGCGCTGGAAGAGGTGCAGACTCTGGAAGATGTGCAGACTCTAATGCAGACTCTGGAGTCTATGATGCAGACTCTGTAGACTCTGGAGGTGCAGGCTCTGGGGCCTGTGGAGCACACTCTGAAGACTCTGGAGGTGCAGGTTCTGGGACCTGTGCAGCAGACTCTGAAGGTGGTGAAGCAGCAGCCAGTTCTGAAGGCTTGGAAGCGGCCGGCTCTGAAAGCCATGAGGCAGGGAGGGCTGAAGGCCGTGAGGTGGTGAGCTCTGAAGGCCATGAAACAGCTGGCTCTGGAAGCAGTGAAACAGCTGTCTCTAAAAGTCCAGAGATCTAAATGGCCTTGGGGCGATGTCCTCTCTTTTTCTTTGCCAAGGAGCTCTGAGGCCCTACCACTGGCACAGTATGTGCTGCTGGTATTGGAAGAGAGACGTCGCCCTCTAGCGGCGGAGGAGAAATGGTGCGCACTGTCTGTGAAGACGGGCCGGTGCATACTGGTGGTGAAGATAGGCCGGTACACACTGGCGGTGAAAGCGGGCTCGTGCGAGCTGGCTGACACTGGGAGCCTCCTCCCGCTGCTGGCTGATGTGATGCTTGGCGGGACATGGCAGTGTACTTTTCTGACAGGAGCTTGGCCAGATACATCACAGAAGACCATCAC
>OMMV01100552.1:11459-23576 GCA_900302635.1 Chatrabus melanurus
AAGACCAGCACGAGGGGCTCCAGCACCACTGATTTCTGTGTCAACAGCAGCGGTGAAGAGCGGATTGCCAGCCTCGATCCCAGAAAGGGAGAGTCAGAAGATGAAACCGGAGGAATACTGGAAAGTTCACCAGCTGGGCGTGTTTGTTTGCCTGTGGCATTCTGATGCTCATGTTCGTCCAACTGACATAATTTTCTGCCGCCTGCCGGTGTTTATAGAAGAAGGAGAAGAGCCTTTTATTGTCATTGTAAATACATACATACAATGAGATTTATCCTCTGCATTTAACCCATCCTAATTATAGTTAGATGCAATCCAACCACTAGGAGCAGTGGGCAGCCACAGTCTGGCGCCCGGGGACCAACTCCAGGTGTAGAGACGTTACCTTGGTCAAGGGCATAGAAAGGAGCGGACCCCAATGTGCATGTTTATGCTGCTTAGCGTCATCCTGCAGCATGTAGATCAAGTCCATGTCCATCTCGGATGCTCTGCGGGGTTTCCTCTGGCCCGATTGTACTGTAATGGGTGTAGAGTGGGTTAGAACCCAACACAGAGATCAGAGATGGTAGTGTAAAATCACAGGCATTATTTAACAGAGCAGAGGTCGGTACAGAGGTAGGTTGTCCAATCTGGCAACAGTGTCCGTGAGGGAAGAGGTATGTGGACGGTTCAGAGACAGAACTCAAAATCGGAACACAGAAAGTAATAACAAAACTGAGCAACAGTGTCCAATAAACAGCGAGCAAACTCACAATCAGAAGATACAAAAATAAGTCTGTTAACAAGGGGTCTATCACTAAGAAATACAGAAAACAACCACGAGCAGCAACGGTAAGAAAGCGCCATGAAACATGACAATCGGGCAAGACAGAGGGACACTGGGGTTTACATAAACTGGGAAGTAATCAACATAATGTGAAACAGGTGAGGGCAATCAGTGATGGGGAACAGCTGAGGAGAGACACAGGAAGAAAGCTAAACAATACACCAGAGGAGGGGAACGACAAAATAAAACAGGAAGTAAGACAAAACTGAATTCAAACAGTGTGTACAGAAAAATAACTCAGTACCAAATAACACAACAGGGGGGAGGCAGAGGATTAGACAGACACCAACCGTGACAGGGATGGGGGAAAGCTGTTTCGAGCCTCATTTCCGGAAAAAAACTAAAGCTCAGGAGACCACCAAGGGTCTTGTGTTTGAAGGGTGGTGACTGGTGTGTTGCTAAGGAGTTGTCCACTGCACAGTGGCATCCAGGTCCAAACCTGATTTGGCTCATATGTGTGTTCACACGGAACATCCTTTCTCTCAGCAAGGATGACCATTCCTTTCTCCTGAAAGTAGCCATTCATCTGTCACAGCCAGGCAATATCTGGGCATCCCCTTGACTTTTTCCAATTGCTGGGATCCTCAAAACTGAGACGTGCACTGGATCATGCCCAGAGAAGAGCACCACATAACTAAAATATAGTAGCTGACGTTTCCTCACAATGCAAGTAGTACACCGCATCTGTGCCTCCCGAACTAACCGTTTGTTTGACACAAAGTTATTTCAAAGGTATCTAAGGATCCTCAAAAGAGACATTTTACCAGAGACATACAGTTGTTGCCTTTGGTTACTCATTGGTATCCAAGGGTCACAACCATACAGTAAGACAGGAAGCACCAATGAGTCTAAAAATGTGGACCTTCTTTCTACTGCAAAGATAACAGCATTGCCAAATGCCTCTGTCCAGGAACAGCAATTCCATTTCAATTCAATTCATTTTTCAGCACCAAATCATAACATAGGTCAACTCAAGGTCCTATTCAAGAGTAAGGTCTACACTTCACCAACCCCCTGAGCAAGTACATTGTGACAATGGCAAGAAAAATACCTCAGCGTTGTTTGATTATAGGAAAAACCCTCATGTTCCTCAAATGAAAGATCTGAAAGGATTTGCATATATCTCCCTCTACAGCGCATAATATCATGAAACGATTCAAGAAATCTGGAGGAATTTCAGTATGTAAAAGGCAAGTGTGCAAGCCTAAGCTGAACACCCATAATCTCTGATCGCGCAGACACCATTGCATCCAGAACCGTCATTCATCAATAACTGATATAACCACATGGGCAAAGGATTACTTTGGGAAACCTTTGTCAAGCACTATAATATGGAGTAACGTGAGAAATGTTAGAGGAGAAACGTAATTAGAGAAACATGTTGCCTTCAAGATGACATCTTTTACAGGGATGCCCATGCATTTTTCAACAAAACAATGCAAAACCACATTATGCACACATTACAAAGGTATGACTGCAGAAGTGGATACAGATATCAGACTGACCTGCCTGCAGTCCTGACCTATACGTAACAGAGAATATGTGGAGAATTTTGAAATAAAAAATGCAACAATGACGATCCTGTACTGTTGCACACCTTAAGACATGTTTGCAGGAAGACTGGGACAAAATAACATTTAACATGATTCGCCGCTTGTATCCTCAATGCCAAAATGTCTCTTAAGTGTTATGGGAAAGAATGGCAACATAACAAAATGGTGAATGCTTTTGCGTCCCAACATTTTTTGGCCTGAAATGTAGGAATGGATGTATATCTGTATATAGAAAACTTTCAAGGTTTCTGCGGCCAGAGTGTTCCCAGCAATCACACAGTCCAAGCAACTCAACATTTGCGTACATGCTGCTTACACAACCCCCATTGAAAGTGCATAAACCCAGATTGCAAAAGGTCAGACGTTTCAAGGCCCACAGAGTTTCTCCATTTTGACCCTCTTTTAGCTAGAGCTCCTTCATAATTGTCAACAGACAGAGCAAATGATACCTACTTGACCATTCATCAGCCTTTTTCTGGCAGGTCTGAAGCGAAATTGTGGAAAATGCATGGCATCCATTTTGGGAAAACCCCCATTTGTTACAGTGATGTGAAAGCGAGGCCCTGAGGCCAAGTGGTTTTGTTTACATTTGGTTGTCAAAGGGACTTCCCCAGAAACCAGGTGGATTTGACAGAAGACAACACAACAGATACTATTTTCACTGTTGGGCCTCAAAAGAAGAAGAGAAGGGAGAAATAACACAGGAAATCATTGGGGGGAGGGAAAGAGTCAAGGATCATTCTGTATTGAGTCAGGACAGTCAAAGCCTTGAGCCCTTGATGATATAAGCTAAGATTTTTTTTTATGATTTCTTTATCCTGAAAAATTTCCTGTTGCATATTGCTTTGCTTTGGCTATTTTTTTTTCTTTTCTGAAAAAATAGACCAATGGCATGGTACCTTCACTGCAAAATAAAAAATAAAAAAATGTTTTCACTGAAAACATAGGCCAATGGCATGTTGCTTTCACTGCTTATACACCAGTCGCTCAGTTTTTGCCCATTTTGAAATTACACAGTGTTTCACTTTTTAATTTTCTGTTGGTATTTTAGGGCATTTGCCCTCACAGAGTGATAGGTACTCAATGCGCTAGTTAACAATTAAAATGAAGTTGACCACAGAGAACATGAAATATCTTGGGCTTGTACTGTCTGCAATGAAATAGAAGTCAAAGTAAATGTAACAATCACTGCATTTTTTTTCCTTTTTTAAATTTTTTATTTTTATTTATTTATTTTGCATTTTCCATATTGTCCCAACATTTTCTGATTTGGGGTTGTAGATCCAGCAAGTCACATTCAGTTGCTGACACTTGCATACATCAATAGATATGATTTATCCAATGCTGTAATCCATCCATTTTGGTAGTCCATCCAATGCACCGACTTCTGAGTTTTTGATAATGGTGTAATATGCAGTCATGGGATCCCACCCATTCGATTTGGGAAATCTGCACTATCCAGCCCTGAGAGTGGACAAGGAGGCATTTCTTAGACGACTCTGTGATCAGGTGACTCACCATCTGTAGACTAGTAGTGACCCTCGACCTGCTTACAGAGGAATGAAATAACTTTTTTTCCCTCAAACATACACCTTATCCAACTGCAGTTAAGGCAGAGGACGGTACAGTCCTGACAGATACCTCTGATGTACTGTGCTACGTTGAGCAGTTGTATAAGGCTGATCCTCCTACTGGGATGTTAGACATCTCCAGTGCCAGGGTTCTTGTGGCTGACTCTCCAGTCAACTGTGAACCATCAAATGTTGAGAGATTGCAAATGCTGTGAAATAGCTGAGAGTAGGGAAAGCTCCAGGGATCTGCGGCATTGGAGCTGAGCTTCTCCAGGCAGGTGGAGATGCTGTTCTCTTGGCATTGCAAACAATCTTTGTTTCAATCTGGGAGATGGCTGTCATACGCACAGATTGGAAGAAAGGACTTGTTGTCCCAATCTGAAAAGGAAAGGGTGACCGCATGGATTGTAACAACTATAGGGGTGTTACACTGCTCTCTGTGCTGGGGAAGGTGTTTGCAACGATTATTCTTAATAGGATTCAGTTCCAGCTACTTACCGCTCAGTGACGGGAACAGTCTGGCTTCACACCCAAGAAGTCAACCATTGATTGCATCCTAGCCCTGTGAATACTCATGGAATGCAAGTGTGAATATCGGCAGTGCGTCTTTGCAGCCTATGTTGATTTTTGCAAAGTGTTTGATTCAGTTGAGCGCACTGCTCTCTGGGACATCCTGAGAAGTCGTGGGATCCCCAAGAAGTTGTTGGACATCAGAGCCAGTCTATACACAGATACTGTGAGTGCTGTATGGAGCAGAGGCAGAGACTCTGCATTTTTCCCATTGAAAACGGCTGATCGTAAGAGATATGTTCTGGTTCCTACACTGTTCAATGTTTGCATGGACTGGGTATTGGGTAGGGTTGTGGAAACCAGCGACTTGGGTGTTTTTGTTGGCGAGGAAAGGTTTACTGACCTTGACTTCGCGGACAATGCTACAATTTTTTGCAGAATCAATGGATGCCCTGATGGCACCACTTGAGAAGTTGAGTGAAGAATCGGACTGTGTGGGTTTGCGATTGACCTGGATCAAGACTAAGATCTAGGCTTTTAATGACTTCCTGGACTTAGCCATCAGAAGTGTATCTGTATGTGGTGAAAGTGTTGAACTTGTAGAGACATTCACTTCTCTTGGCAGTGACATTCATGTCTCTGGGTCTTCTGCCTTTGAGATTGAGAGACACCTCGGAAGAGCTTATGGAGTCATGAGGTCGCTAGACAAAGTAGTTTGGCGATGCCGATATCTTTGCAGGATAATGAAAGTCCAAGTCCTTTGAGTCCTGGTGCTACCTGTCTTACTGTATGGTTGTGAGACTTGGACGCTAAGCAGTGACTTATGGTGACGACCGGATGTCTTTGGTACTAGGTATCTTCGGATGATCCTTGGGTACTGCTGGAATTACTTTGTGTTAAACAAGCAGTTACTTAGGGAGAGTAAGGTGAGGAGTATTACTGGCATTGTAAGGGAGCATCAGCTTCGACATTTTGGCCATGTGGCGCATTTCTCTGTACATGATCCAGCACATAGGTGCCTGAGTGTGAACCCCAGTGACTGGAGAAGGCCAAGGGAATGCCAATGATTCACATGGCTGCAGCAGATAGATGGTTATTTTATATATATGGGGATGGACCGGTTGTCTGCCTGGGTGGTTGCTATCCAGGACCCAGGGCAGTTCTGTTGCATTGTGGATGCGACGAAGCACAGCATCAGCGCATGCTACCAGACCTGACTTGTAATGAGTTCACAATACATAAAATTTTCACTTTCTGAAATAAGTGACAAAAATAATGACCTTTTTCATAATATTCAAATTTTTTTGAGATGCACTTATTTGGTTTGATATTCACTAATGACGTGATATGCTCCTGTCCTGGCTTCTTATGTTATTTTGAAATTCCTCCCTCTTGTGTGTTTGTAACTTCTTCCTATGTCTCCTTAGCAGCTGTTCCCTATTTTCCTGACTTTTTCCTGAATACCTCCCATATTTATATGACTCCCTCCTCCTGTGTCCTTTGCCAGATTGTCTTGTGTTGTTATGCCAAACTTTCCAGCATCCTCCATGTTCTCTTGCCTTCTTGTTGCTGACCTTTGCTGCCTGACCCTGTTTTTGCCTTTTAGCCTGCTCCCTTGGATTCTGGTGCCTGGTATGCTAGCTCTCTGTGTTTTGACCTCCTGCCTGTTAAACAGATCTGCTTCAGTGTTTTGACCTTCATGGATTTGGCTGCCATGTGGACTGATTATTCTGTGTTTTCTGACCTTTGCCTGCCTGCCCCTGGACTGGCCAGCAGTCTGTCCCGCAGGCTAATGCGAAGCTTCCTGCAGCCACCGAGCCCAAGGCAGCTACATCGGTGGGTTCGGCCATGATCATTTGTCAGTCATCCCTCAGGTATGACCCTCATTTTCCACCCACTGAGTGGTATGACGGCGACCTGGCAACCTGCAGGTCCTTTCACTGTGTTCGTTGACCTTTGCTCTCCAGCCCAGCTCATATACTACAGATGCATCCTGTATCGTAAATGGCTAAATTTAGAATTTTATGACTATCAAAAGTCTCAGATATTTTGGGGCAGCACCTGCTAACAGGAAAGATAAAAATCAGTCTTATCTGAAGTAAAAAGTTACCAGATGGAGGGATTAAATCTCTGTCCTTAATTGTACACACGACAAACATTTATGTAAGATCAAAATTTATTTAACTTGCACAGAATGTTGAATGAACATAACCTTGGCCGGATATCATGAGATTAACTGTACTGACAATACGAATGTTGGATTGTTTGTCTATCCTGAGGAGATCAAAGGCAGGGGGAACTTAAGAGGAAAATTCTAAAATAAAATAACCGCAGGAAAAGGAGGTAGCGTTGGATTAACAAGGGAGTCTGATGTTACTGACGTCGATAGAAATAAAGCCACTCTAACTTTTATTCTGACATAAATCCAACTGCTTACTTTGACAAAGCAATGGATGGATCTCTCTGCGGCTGCCATGCGCTGGGGAACCATCTGTGCTCCAGCCAAGGGGTGTAGAGCCTCTCTTCAGCCTGGCTGCTTGACCTGGAATGGGTGGTCTTCCCGGCCTCCATGTTGGCATCTCTCTTGGACCTGGTCAGCACTTCACTTAGCCCATGGTTGACCACAGGAGGGGGGAACCGAGAGGTGGCTGGCCACAGTCGGATTTCGCAGCAGTGGTGTTGCTCAGAGGATACCCAGGAAAGGGAAGTTGCTTTTTCTCGAGGTTTTGTTGGAATAAAAGTGGCTAGCTTTATTAGTATAACATTCAAAAATGTATGTCTTTGTCGCTGGCCAGAGGAGAAAAAAAAACTTTGAATGTTTAGAGAAGGAAAAAATTATCAACATCAAAAAATTGAAATCTGAATTTGGAATCTTACAGAACTTTTAAAATGGAACTGTAATTGGGAGATAGAGCAGGAAGTTAGATTCACCAGTGAACAATAATGATGCAAAAATTTGGCTCATGAGCCTTACAAAAACTTTAATTGAGAAAGTGTCTAAGAGTGGAAGAAGTCGAAAAGTGTAAAAAGAAGAGCGAAAATGCAAAAAGCGTTAAAGTGTAAAAAGAAGAGCAGCGATCAGAGAGAGCTATTCCTTTGTCCAGGACCCAGTTTTAAAGGACTGCAAAATGTGTTTTTTAGCACCGCCCACAAGGCGAGAGTTGGCTGACTGCTATTGTCTGGATTCTAATTTCATTCCATATTGACTCATTTTTTTCTGTCGTTGTCATCAAACGTAAGCAATGAATGATTAAGTTTCCCCTGTTTGATTGAGCAGTTACATTGGTTCCATGGGTCTGTGCACATAACAGGAAAACAATTAATAATAATAAAAATAAAGCACACTGTCACACTTCCGTCCCTCACTTCCAATTTTATTTTGTCGCTCCCTGTCTCTTGTGCGGTTCTGTGGTTTTCTTCCTGTGTTTCTCCTCAGGTGTTTGTCATTTTACTAATTACCCTTCCTTGTCTATTTAACCTCTCCCTACTCTTGTGTCAGTTGCCAGATTGTCTCCTGCATCATGCTGAGCTTTCCCGGGTCCCTTGTGTTCGCTCGTTGCCCAGTTTTCGACCCCTGCTTCGTCCTCACGGTTCTGAGTATTTGCCTGTCCCTCTGGACTCTGGTGCCTGGTTTGACGGATTCCCCAGTTTTAACCCACTGCCTGGCTAACCGACTTGTGCTTGTGCCTCATCCCTCTCTGTGCTGTTTGCCTCCAATTACGCAGAGTGGTTTCAACCTTGTTAGTAAACTACGCCTGATTAAAGAACCTTTTTCTTACTCACCGATGTCAATCTCTGCTGAGGGGTCCTGGGTTGTCCTAGAGCCATTACACACATCTAGTTACCATACCTCCATATACATGAGAATTGGATTCATTACATACTACAGTCTAGCTGTCAGAATAATAAGAAAGGTTGAGAGAAAAGAAATTACATTTTTTTCTTATTTTTCTTCATGTTTACAATCAATGACAACTATCAAGCATGATCAGTAGATGGCACTGTGGCTCCAGGAATGCATTGGCAACCATTTGACACTGACGAAATTTACCTTTCAGTTTTTTTTCTAATCATGGAAGCATGAAAAAAATGGGTAACAGCTCACTGTTCAAACTGTTAAATTGTGCTGGTTCTGTCATAAAATTCCAACGTTTAAATAAGAGTTTTGTTCATCGGGGCAAAAGTTGGACTGTTTCTTCTGGTTAATGTCAGTGTGGGGAGGAGTGAAAGAATACCTGGGCTTTCTTTAATTTCAACCATCTGAGGTCAGATGGTTAGCCTTAATAAGGGGAGATGGGGTCTGTGTACCTTAGAGACCAGATGAGCAGTTCTGATAGAGGGGTAAAACGGAGAGATCTGGTCCTTCAGTCCTGTTTGATTCACACAGCAGGGATCTGGGGGAGTTGTCAAAATGTAAACATGATTTACCTCAGAGGAGGAAGGTAGTCCAGTGACTGTCACTGGTTTCCTGTATCAGAGGGGTCTGCTAACTTTTGATGACAAACAGGGATTTTCGCCACAGTCGTGTGCTGTCTTTATCATCACACATCCAACTGGGAGAGCTTGAGAGTGGGCTGTGGCCAAGTGGGAGAGGCAGGCTCCCATCTGCAAATCAGTGGAGGAATTTTCCAAGGCCATGCGGAGAGTTTTTGAATACGGCATGTCAGCAAGGGAAGCAGCACACAGTCTCCTGTTCTCCGACAAGGAAGTGGCCGGGTGCTGGATTACACCATCCGGTTCCACACTCTGGCCTCTGACAGCAGCTGGAACGAATCTGCCCTCCGAGATGTCTTTATCAATGGACTTTCTGAAACAATAAAGGACCATCTCGCACCTTTAGACCTTCCCGGCAGCTTCGCAGACGTCATAGCCGTAGATACCAAAATTGATCAATGACTGTTTGAATGACGCACAGAGGGAGAGAGAGCTCCTCCTCGCTGCTGGAGGTGCACCCCACAGCAAAAGACTGCCGCCACCGTTTCTCTCAGCGAGACACCAGCAGTACCACCTCCCACCCAGGAGGAGCCAATGCAGATTGGCTGCTCTCGCCTTTCTCCAGAGGAACGACAACGATGGGTTCAACAGGGACTCCTGAGGGATACCATGTTCTCCAAGAAGTATTTAGTAAGAAATGTGCCACTTCTCTGCCTCCACATCTTGAGTATGACTGTGCCATTAATTTGTTGCCCGGCTCTTCACCTCCCAAGGGAAGGTTGTACTCGCTGTCAGGTCTTAACGCCAGGCTATGGACACCTACATCCAGCGGGTACAATACAGCCTTTTTCATCCCCAGCTGGAGTTGTTTTATTGTTTTTGGAGTAGAAGGCCAAATCACTATGCCCATGTGTAGACTATCGGGGACTTAATGCAATAACTGTAAAGAACAGGTATCCTCCCCACTATCTTCTGCCTTTGTGAAAATGGTGGAGTCCTGTAAAAGTTCAAAGTTGGATCTCCGCAATGCCTGTCACCTGGTGAGAATTAATGCGGGCTGAGTGGAAAATGGCTTTCAACACACCGAGTGGACACTATGAGTATCTAGAGATTTTTTGAATGTGTTTGTTTATCTGGATGAAATCTTGATCTTTTCTAAGAATCCATCAGAGCATATTCATCATGATCACTTAGTCATCCAAAGAAAATCAGTTGTTTGTTAAAGATGAGAAATGTGTGTTCCATCACCAAACTGTATTTTTGGGGGTTCATTGTGGCCCCTGAAATGATCAAGATGGACCCAGCTGAGGTTAAAGCAGTTGTAGAATGGCCCAAACCTCTTGATAAGAAACAGTGGCAGCATTTGTGAGGATTCACAAGTTTTTACAGAAGATTTATTCATAACTACAGTGCTGTTGCTCATCCCTTACACCTGCTGTCTTCTCAGCCCAGGTACCGGTGGTCCGAGGATGCAGAGTCTGCTTTCTCTTCCCTCAAACACCTCTTTTCCTCTGTCTCTGTCCTCTCTCTTCCCGACCCTAAATGCCAGTTTATTGTGGAGGTTGACACTTTGAATAGGAGAAGGGGTGGTTCTGTCCCAGCGTTCTGCTAAGGACAACAAGGTACACTACACCCCTGTGCTTATTTTTCCAGAAAGATGTCCTCAGAGGAACTCAATTATGATGTGGGTAACCGTGAGCCCCTGGCTGTCAAGTTGGCTTTGGAAGAGTGGAGACACTGGCTGAAGGGGGTGGAGCAACCATTTCTGGTATGGACTGATCATATTTGGAATCCATTTGCACAGCTAAAAGTTTAAATGCTTGACAAGCCAGGTGGGCCTTCATTTTTACTCACTTCAATTTCACTTTATCTCACCACTCTGGGTCCCGTACCACTAGGCCTGATGCTTTGTCTTGTCAACTCAGTTCTACCGAGTCACCCAAGGAGGAGGTTCCCATCCTTCTGCCTGCTTGTGTGGTCAGAGTGGTCTCATGGGACATCAAAATACAGCCGCTCCCTGTTCCCCGCCATCTCTGGTCTCACATCTCCGTTGACTTTATAATTAGCTTGCCACCCTCACAAGGTAATACTTTTATTCACACTGTAGTTGACAGGTTGTCTAAAATGGTTCATTTCATTTCTGTTCCTAATCTTCCATCTGCCAAACAGATTGCCGAAGCATTGTTACATGTATTTTGCCTGCATGGACTCCCTTTAGATGTGGTTTCACATCATGGACCTTATTCATTTCTGGTTTTTGGAAGGGGTTCTGTAGGTGGATTGGTGTCTCTCAGTGTTGTGTGTTTGTCTATCACTCCTCAGGGTATCACTCCCAAACCAATGGCCAGACAGAGCGGTACAACCAGGAGTTGGAGACTGTGCTACATTGTTTAGTCTCCAAATGTCCCACTCAGAGGGCTGAGCAACTCCTGTGGGTGGAATATGCCCACAATTCTCTGTCAGTTTCTTCTACTGGATTATCACCATTCTGCTGTGCCTATGGTTACGGGCCCCCTCCCTGAATTAGAGGATGAGGTGGCGGTACCCTCTGCCCATGCCTTCGTCCATTGCAGTCACCTCACATGGAGTAGAGCTTGGGCACTTCTGTTGCGGTCGTTGTTGAGGTATCAGAGGGCTGCCAACAGATGCTGTTCCGTGGCTCTGCATTACATGGTGGGACAGCAGGTCTGGCTTTCTACACTGGACCTCCCATTGAAGGTTACGTGTAGGAAGTTGGCTCCTCGGTTCATTGGTCCATTCCCCATCTCTTAGATTCTTAGCCCTAGTTCCGTTCATCTCTCTTTGCCTCTTTCCTTTCATGCCCATCCCTCTTTTCATGTCTCTTGTGTCAATGTGTTTGGTCCAGCCCAGGGCTGGACTGGGACAAAAAAACTGCCCTGGCATTTTTGGCCGTGCCCCCCCCCCATACACACACACGCGCACATACACGTTTGTTGTCGTTACTACCACCCTCCACCCCCAATGGGAAAAAACCCTATTCTGAACAAACTAACTTTTTATCTAATGTTTGAATGCTTAGATCTGTTTGCTTATTCAGTTGGACTGAAAACTGTCGTCATATGTATAAGCAATGCATAGCAAGCAACATAGCAAAAGGCAAACATAAGATTTGGACTAATTAACGTTAGCTCCTCTCATTACATGAATAATATCCATTCCATCCATTAGCTAAACCTGCTTCTTCCAGTTAAGGGTTGGGGGG